>CAWTZC010001805.1:0-34441 GCA_963919715.1 Microtus obscurus | reverse complement strand
TTATTTTATTTCTGGGTCTTCTATTCTACCCCATTCATAATCTTCTTATTTTCTACAGTCTCACTTTGTCTTTACTTCACTAAATCTCAGTAGCATAATTGATCTACTTCAAATACTCCACATTGTTCTTACTTCTTTTTTTTTAAAGATTTATTTATTTATTATGTATACAACATTCTGCCTCGATTATGCAGCTGCCTTGGTGGCGCCAGATCTCGCACAGATGGTTTTACCACCATGTGGTTGCTGGGAATTACTCAACGTCTGAAGAGCAGCCAGTGCTCTTAGCGCTCTGATCCATCTCTCCAGCCCCTTGTTCTTACTTCTTAGGATTGTTTTGGCTGTTAAAGATCTGTCTTGGTCTTTATGGTTCCATATGAATCTCTGTATTATTTTTTTCTTAAACCTGTGAAATATGACTTTGGGATTTTGTAAGATCTTACAGTAATTCTATTTTCAAATTTTCATATTATAACATTTTCACAATATTAATTCTTTCTTTATGCTATTCTTCTTTTTTTTTTAAACTATTGAAATTCTAAGTATAATATCACTAACATCTATTAATATATTCCTAAATTCTTATTTTTTGGGGAGAACTTCTAATGAATAGAAAATAATTTCTTTTTCAGAAAGTAGATCATTATAGTATATATGATATAATCTCTCTTTTTATATTAATTTTCTATCCTAAAGTTACTCTAAATGTTTGTTAGGTCAGACAATTTTCTACTGAATTTGGTAAACTTTTTAAAATAAAAACTCATGATATCTGCAAATGAATATTTGAATTCTTCCATTCTAATTGTTATCATTTATTCTTATTCTTTTCTAAGTGTTACAGCTAAAACTTTAAGTACTATATGAATAAAATACAGGAGAGTGGACTTTCTTTTATCATTCTTAAATACTTTATTGTAATTTATTTGTAATTTAGAAGACATATTGTTAGTTTGACTTCATTTAATATATGCTGTCTTATGTTTTGTTGTATATATACTTTATCCTTTTAGTTATATTTCATATGTCTAAAAATTCTCTAGAACTTATATCATAATATATATTTAACTTTGTCAAAAAGTCTTTTCAGAATTAGTTGAAATAATTATGTTTTCTATTTATGAATTTTGTTATTGGATAGTCTCTTCCTGAAGGAGAATTTAACTATTGATTTAATACTACTTACTCTTGTGGTGTATGCTTGGTATTTCATCTAATGAGCATAGTTTGGAATGAGTTAAAAATATATCATATAACAAAAATATGATAAACACTAACATAAATTACGTTATAATATATTTTAACATGTGATTCCATGTAACAGGATTGTTACTTTTGCTTCTGTAGCCTATCTCCCAAGTATCTATCACCTCTGTGATTAGTGTGGTCATTGATGACACTAATAGGGACTGAGGGGTGCAATGGTGTGGGGGAATTGTTTGTATTCTGTCAATCATGTTTTAAATAAACACTGATTGGTCAGGCAGGACGTATAGGCAGGAAAACCAGACGGGAAGTAGAAATGATGCAAAGAGAACGGAAAATTCTGGAAGGAGGGTTGGTTCCTCCTATTCCTGCCTAGACCACGAAGCAGCAGGATGTATCTGCCCCACTGAAAAAGTTACTGAGCTCTCCATAGATCAATAGAGTTAATATAAGCTACAAGAGCTAATAAGTAGCCTACCTAATGGCCAATCAGCTTTATAACTGATAAAATCTCTATCTATTTTCTTTGGGGCTTGCCAGCTGTGGGGTACCAGGCAGGACCAAAACCCCAACAAGCAGGCCCTGTTTTTGTTACAGTGCAAAAGTGATGATTTCTAGCACATTCTTACACAATGCTTCCATTTGCCTGTGCGGAGGTTGGAAGTAATTGATGATTAAAAGCTTAATTAAGATGTATTTTCAATTGCAGTTGTTGTAGCAAGGGCTGTAATATGTGAAAAAATAATACATCTGATATTCTCTAAGCAGCATTTGAGATGGTGAATTTCCTCATCTCATACCTATTCACAAAACATTACTCATACTAGAAGTTGGGAATCCTTTTCCTACCTCAAAAGTCATTTACCTCTTTAACCTCATAATTTGTTCATACTTTATATCATTTCTCCTTTTCAAGATATCACACTCATCTATACCGTTTAAGAGGCATCTTATTACTTATTGGTGGGTATATTGTAGATATATTTTAATACTTATTTGTAGATATATTAATGTCGAGGAAATAAATCTATAAAATCCTCCCACCTCATCATATGAACATTTAAATATACTATTTGATTAAAAATAAATTCATGTATCTACTCCTCTTCCAAAAAAGAATCGTGTAGCATTCCAATGGGTCTATTAGTAATGTAAAGGTTCTTCTCAAATGCTCCTCTGCATTTCTCAATCTCCAAACACTGCTAGTTTTAAGTAGTTAAAAATTGAGGTGATAATTAATTTATAAGATGTTATGCAGGCTGTTTTCTACTTGGTCAGTATTTCCTGAAGAAAGTACAACTAACTCCTATATACTTTTATAAATCTTATAGTCTGAGAAAATTCAAGTTTTGGATTTTAAATAAACCTTATCCATCATTAACAGGTACTACTATTTTTTTTTTTTTTTTTTTGTTTTTTAGAGACGGTTTCTCTGTGGTTTTCGGAGCCCTGTCCTGGAACTAGCTCTTGTAGACCAGAATGGTCTCGAATTCCCGAGGGATCCACCTGACTCTGCCTCCCAAGTGCTGGGATTAAGGCGTGCGCCACCACCCCCGGCTTCTACTATTTTTTAAACATCAATTGTTGTCTTATACTGAGCTTTGAAGAGCTTTTATCATGATCCTTTTTCCATACATTCTGAAATTCTACTTATCTATGTTTTCTTGCCTACCATCCATATATCTAAGTATGTGGAAATATTCTTTTATCAAATAAAAGTAGTATCTATGTTATTAGGCCCAAACTGATTCTGTAGGCCAAACTGAAACAATTGGCGCAAATACCCATGGTGCCTACTCCTGCTATACTGCCATATTTCTCCCACCCCACATATATGTATTCTCTATGATTGTTACAAGAAGGAAACAGAAATTTTACAGATGGTTCCTCATATGTGTAGGCACTCTGAAAGTAATAGATACAACACTGTCTTTATTATCCAAAATTCCTATGGGAATTATAAGGGGAAATCATTTGTGCATAACTTCAGGCATTGGACCAGTTACACTTTGCAAGAGAGGAAAAATACCACTTGTCAATTCACACTGGGCTGTAGGTATTATTTAGCTATGTATATAGAAAACGCAAGAGAAACTTTTGGGGAAAGACAAATGGTTACATTTTTTCTCTTGTATTGGATTCTTTATGGTTAATGCCTTTAGATATAATAGATGCTTTAAAAGCAAATTAGACAAAAAGGAAACCTGTAACAAGAATGTCAATCCCAACAATGTATAATAATACCAACATTTTCATTTTTATGTAGCTGTGCTCATCTTGATGTATTAACCCACCCACTCATAGATTATCTGTATGTCAAAAATACTGTTCTCCCACTATTATACTGATAAATACATCTTTTTTTTTTTTTGATTTTTATTTTTTTTTTTTTTTGTCGCCTCCATTTATTAGGGGCAGGTACCTTATCTCACCCCCTGAATAGTTGGAGCACACGAGCATGATCTGCCCTTTCCCCAGTCCCGTAACCTACATCCGTCAGGTAGGCCAAAAGTCAGGAGTTGCCACACCTAGTTCCCTGGATGCTGGAATTTAAGGCAGTTCCGTATCAGATTGTTAGTTAGCAATTAGCGAATATAATTGGGTGTGGGGCAGGTTTTCCAATATAACTATTCTTAACATAATTATGGGTTTGGGGTTCCCTCACTCCCCAAGGTGATGTTTCTATAACAATCTTAGGGGGAAACGGCTCCCAACATATTCCTCCTTTCTTATATAAAGGCAAGTAGTTATGGTGGAGGGTACCAGGACAAGTCAACCATGGTTCAGATCTAAGGGAGAAGGGACTGGGACAGGAGAGACCCTCCTCTCCTGGTGAAGCAATTTACCTCTCCTGGGAACAGAGGGGTGCCTTATGAGTAGCATTGTTTTCTTGGAGCTTCTCAAATAAAAGGTATCTAGTAGGATTAAAGTAACGCAGATCACCCGGGCACCCTGTCTTAGGCTATGTGGAGAGCCCCTCGTACCTAAAAACCATGCCATGTTGGGCCGGCCTGTACGGCCTCTGTATGTTTGAATTTAGGTGAGATCCCCTCTCGTCATTGGCCCTTATCTATCATTAATAAAAATCTTAGGTGCTCCTTAAACAAAAATATTATAATTTTGGCACCAATAACTCCATCTCCAGACAAGAAGAGGGCACCTTCCATATTTCCTTTTGTCTGCCCATTATTCCTCCTTCCTAAATCCTACTCCACAAAAAGTTACGTGTGCTTGCCTGCCATCATTAGGGGGGGTGAAAAAGATCAAAATCTAAAATTCTTAACATATGGCATTAAACCCAAACACTTTACAGCATGTTCAAACCTTTCCCAACATCTATAAGCAGTTACAAATATCATTATCAATTTTAAAAGTACAATTTTGTTGTCAAATACCACCATTTCCAGACTCTGAGCAACAGTCTCAGAACCCCAATCTTTCCCCTTCTTAAGTGAAGAGGTTAGTATTTTAATTAAAATGAGTTCTGTGTCCCAAAGATTAAAACAGTCTGATGTCCAGTCTGCATCTCAGCTCCAAAGCAGACCAGAGTTCAAGCTGCAGAAGCAGTTTAGCTCTTGTGGTTCGGGCCGGTGGGATTCCTGGGTGGGTGAGCTGATTCAGCTATCTGAAGCACATCCTGGCATTATCTCACCGTCTCCCCTGACTCAGGACATTACTGTAGAGTGAGCAGCAGATTCTGTTATCAGGGACTCCTCTCCTTGGGGGCAGAAAAGCCAGACTAAGGACCTCTCTGCAATCGCCTCAGGAACTCCTCTGTGTCCGCAGCGCAGCCTCGACCCTCAGGCCCAGCTTTTATTTTCTTTCTGTGAAAAAAAGCATAAACATATCCTCGACCCCAATATATATCGGTCGGGTTTTTCATAATGCATTCCAAGGGCTTTTCCACCTTCCCTAGCAAAGGTCAGCTTGGTGTTATCATGTCAGATCCGTTTGCATCTGGATCTACTCTGCAATTTCTCAGCTGCTTACAAGGCTTATTATGCTCCATAATATTTTTTTATTATTATTACCATATTGCAGTTCCTCCATTGGAGGAGCCATTTGTAAAGTTTAGCATAAAATCCTTTAAGGGATTTTTTTTGCTATAACATTAGCAAAATACAGTTGTGTGAATTGTAGCAATAATCATCTGAGGATCAAGCCATTTTTTAGCTTTTATCCTGCCCTTTTTACCAGACAGGCTACTGGTTTAAATTAAGAGTTTAATATCTTAATTGCAAAACTTGAAAATTTTCCATAAAAGCATTTTTTTATAAAAATGTTTAAATAAGTTTTATATTTATATGCACACTTCCATCTCATTATATTAATATTATTTGTTGATTTTTATACTTTACTGTTATTTATATTTTACCTGTTTGAGTACCTGTTAGGCAGCTTTAAGCTCTCTCTATTGGAAACTGTTTTTTTTTATTTTATATTTTTTTCTATTCTAAGATCTCCCTTAATTAGATGTGTTTTCTCTACTCCCCTAACCAACCTTCCTTTATCCCAAACATCCCTTTTCCCCAGGTTCCCCCCATCCTCCCCTTCTCCCCTTTCTCTCCCCTTCTCCCCTCACCCCCCTCCCCCACACCCCTAAGATCCCAAATTTTTGCCCGGCAATCTGGTCTACTTCCCATAACCAGGAGGATGCTATTGTTTTTCTTTCGGTTCACCTTCTTATTTAGTTTCTTTAGAATATCAAATTATAACTCACTGACCTTTATTTATCTCTAAAACCAATTATGAGTGAGTACATCCCATGTTCATCCTTTTGGGTCTGGGTTACCTCACTCAGGATAGTGTTTTCTATTTCCATCCATTTGCATGCAAAATTCGCGAAGTCATTGTTTTTTACCGCTGAGTAGTATTCTAATGTATATATATTCCATACTTTCTTCATCCATTCTTCCATTGAAGGGCATCTAGGTTGTTTCCAGGTTACGGCTATTACAAATAATGCTGCTATGAACATAGTTGAACAAATGTCCTTGTCATATGATCGGGCATCTCGTGGGTATATTCCCAAGAGTGGCATTGCTGGGTCCATGGGTAGGTTGATCCCAAATTTCCTGAGAAAGCGCCACACTGCTTTCCAAAGTGGTTGCACAAGTTTGCATTCCCACCAGCAATGGATGAGGGTACCCCTTTCTCCACAGCCTCTCCAGCAAAGGCTATCATTAGTGTTTTTGATTTTAGCCATTCTGACAGGTGTAAGGTGATATCTCAATGTTGTTTTGATTTGCATTTCCCTGATCGCTAAGGAGGCTGAGCATGACCTTAAGTGCCTTTTTGCCATTTGAACTTCTTCTGTTGAGAATTCTCTCTTCAGATCAGTGCCCCATTTTTTAATTGGGTTAATTAGCATTTTAAAGTCTAGTTTCTTGAGTTCTTTATATATTTTGGAGATCAGACCTTTGTCTGTTGCGGGGTTGGTGAAGATCTTCTCCCAGTCAGTGGGTTGCCTTTTTTGTCTTAGTGACAGTGTCTTTTGCTTTACAGAAGCTTCTCAGTTTCAGTAGGTCCCATTTATTCAATGTTGCCCTTAATGACTGTGCTGCTGGGGTTATACCTAGGAAGCGATCGCCTGTGCCCATCTCTTGTAGGGTACTTCCCACTTTCTCTTCTATCAGGTTCAGTGTGTTCAGATTGATATTGAGGTCTTTGATCCATTTGGACTTGAGTTTTGTGCATGGTGATAGATATGGGTCAATTTTCTTTCTTCTACAGGTTGACATCCAGTTGTGCCAGCACCATTTGTTGAAGATGCTTTCTTTCTTCCATTGTATACTTTTAGCACCTTTATCGAAAATGAGGTGTTCATAGGTTTTGTGGGTTAAGATCCGGGTCTTCTACACGATTCCATTGGTCAACTTCTCTATTTTTGTGCCAATACCACACTGTTTTCATTACTGTAGCTCTATAGTAGAGTTTAAAGTCAGGGATGGTAATGCCTCCAGAAGTACCTTTATTGTACAAGATTGTTTTGGCTATCCTGGGTTTTTTGTTATTCCATATAAAGTTGATTATTGTCCTTTCAAGATCAGTGAAGAATTTTAATGGGATCTTGATGGGGATTGCATTGAATCTATAAATTGCCTTTGGTAGGATTGCCATTTTTACTATGTTGATCCTCCCAATCCAAGAGCAAGGGAGATCCTTCCATTTTCTGGTATCCTCTTCAATTTCTTTCTTCAATGCCTTAAAGTTCTTGTCAAATAGATCCTTCACTTCTTTGGTTAGAGTTACCCCGAGATATTTTATGCTGTTTGTGGCTATCGTGAAAGGTGATGCTTCTCTGATTTCCCTCTCTGCTTCCATATCCTTTGTGTATAGGAGGGCGACTGATTTTTTGGAGTTGATCTTGTATCCGGCCACATTACTAAAGGCGTTTATCAGCTGTAGGAGTTCTTTGGTGGAGTTTTTGGGGTTGCTTATGTAGACTATCATATCATCTGCAAATAACGAAAGTTTAACTTCTTCCTTTCCAATTCGAATCCCCTTGATCCCTTATGTTGTCTTATTGCTATTGCTAAAACTTCAAGCACTATATTGAAGAGGTATGGAGAGAGTGGACAGCCTTGTCGTGTTCCTGATTTAAGTGGGATGGCTTTGAGTTTCTCTCCGTTTAATTTGATGTTAGCTGTCGGTTTGCTGTAAATAGCTTTTCATTATATTTAAGTATGACCCTTGTATCCCTAATCTCTCCAAGACTTTTATCATAAAGGGATGTTGAATTTTGTCAAAAGCTTTTTCAGCATCTAAGGAAATGATCATATGGTTTTTTTCTTTCAGTTTATTTATATGATGGATTACATTGATAGATTTTCGTATGTTGAACCAGCCTTGCATCTCTGGTATGAAGCCTACTTGATCATAATGGATAATGTTTCTAATGTATTCTTGGATACGGTTCGCCATATTTTGTTGAGGATTTTTGCGTCAATGTTCATGAGTGAGATTGGCCTGTAATTCTCTTTCTTGGTTGAGTCTTTGGGTGGTTTTGGTATCAGAGTGATGGTAGCTTCATAAAAGGAATTTGGCAATGACTCTTCTGTTTCTATATTGTGAAATACCTTAAGGAGTATAGGTATTAGGTCTTCTTGGAAATTCTGGTAGAATTCCGCATTGAAACCGTCTGGTCCTGGGCTTTTTTTGGTGGGGAGGTTTTTGATAACAGCTTCTAATTCTTCGCGACTGACAGGTCTATTTAGATTGCTCACCTGGTCCTGATTTAACTTTGGTATATGGTATTTATCTAAAAAAGTGTCCATTTCTTTTACATTTTTCCAGTTTTGTAGCATACAGGCTTTTGTAGTAAGATCTAATGATTCTCTGAATTTCCTCTATGTCTTTTTTTATGTCCCCCTTTTCATTTCTGATCTTATTAATTTGCAGATTCTCTCTCTGCCGTTTGATTAGTTTGGATAGGGGTTTATCAATTTTCTGTTGATTTTCTCCAGGAACCAGCTTTTTGTTTCATGGATTCTTTGGATTGTTTTCTGTGTTTCTATTTTGTTGATTTCAGCCCTCAGTTTGACTATTTCCAGTCTTCTACTCCTCCTAGGTGAGTCTGCTTCTTTTTTTCTAGAGCTTTCAGGTGGGCTGTTAAGTCTCAATGTATGCTTTCTCTGTTTTCTTTAAGTGGGCACTAAGGGCTATGAACTTTCCCCTTAGGACTGCTTTCAAAGTGTCCCATAAGTTTGAGTATGTTGATTCTTTATTTTCATTGAATTCAAGGAAGACTTTAATTTCTTTCTTTATTTCTTCTTTAATCCAGGTGTGGGTCAATAGTTGACTATTCAGTTTCCATGAGTTTGCAGGCTTTCTGGGGGTAGCATTGTTGTTGAATTCTAACTTTAGTCCGTGGTGATCTGATAAGACACAGGTGGTTATGGATATTTTTTTGTAACTGTGGAAGTTTGCTTTGTTACCGAGGATGTGGTCAATTTTCGAGAAGGTTCCATGAGCTGCAGAGAAGAAGGTATATTCTTTCCTATTTGGGTGGAATGTTCTATAGATGTCTGTTAAGTCCATTTGATTCAATACCTCCATTAATTCTCTTATTTCTCTGTTAGGTTTCTGTCTGATTGACCTGTCCATTGGTGAAAGAGGAGTGTTGAGATCTCCTACTATTAGTGTGTGCGGTTTGATGGCGTCTTTGAGTTTTAGTAATGTTTCTTTTACATATGTGGGTGCTTTTATATTAGGGGGCATAGATATTCAGGATTGAGACCTCATCCTGATCAATTGTTCCTGTTATGAGTATAAAATATCCCTCTCCATCTCTTCTGATTGATTTAAGTTTGAAGTCAACTTTGTTAGAAATTAGTATGGCCACACCTGCTTCTTTCTTAGGTCCATTTGCTTGATAAACCTTTTCCCATCCCTTTACTCTAAGTAGGTGCCTATCTTTGTGGTTGAGGTGTGTTTCTTGTAAACAGCAGAATGTTGGATCCTGTTTGCGTATCCAATCTCTTAGCCTGTGTCTTTTTATAGGTGAGTTGAGTCCATTGACATTAAGGGATATTAATGACCAGTGGTTGCTAACTCTGGTCACTTTTTTAGTCATAGGGTTTGTGTGTTTGCTTTCTTTTAGTTGCGCTGGTAAAGGGTGTCTAGAAGTTTGAGTTATTGTGGTCATTGTTGGTCTCCTTGGTTTGTGATTTTCCTTCTATTACTTTCTGTAAGGCTGGATTTGTGGCTACGTATTGTTTAAATTTGTTTTTATCCTGGAAAATTTTGTTTTCTCCATTTATAGTGAACGAAAGCTTGGCTGGGTATAGTAGTCTGGGCTTGCATCCATGTTCTCTTAGCTTCTGCAGTACATCTATCCAGGACCTTCTGGCTTTCATGGTTTCCATAGAGTAGTCAGGAGTAAGTCTGATAGGTTTACCTTTATAAGTAACTTGACCTTTTTCCTTTGCAGCTCTTAATATTCTTTCTTTATTCTGGATGTTTTGTGTTCTGATTATTATGTGGCGAGGAGATGTTTTTTTCTGGTCCAGTCTATTCGGTGTTCTGTATGCTTCTTGAACCTTCAAAGGAATATCTTTCTTTAGGCTGGGAAAGTTTTCTTCTATAATTTTATTAAATATATTTTCTGAACCATTGAGCTGTACTTCTTCTCCTTCTTGTATCCCAATTATTCTTAGGTTTGGTCTTTTTATTGTGTCCCATATTTCCTGAATGTTTTGTGATGAGAATTTGTTGGTTTTGCTGTTTTCTTTGATCAGTGTGTTAATTTTCTCTATGGTATCTTCAGTGTCTGACATTCTTTCTTCTAACTCTTGTAATCTGTTGGTAGTACTTGTCTCTGTAGTTCCTGTTCGTTTTACCCAGATTTTCCATCTCCAACCTTCCTCGGTTTGTGTTTTCTTCATTACTTCCATTTCATTCTTCAGGTCTTGAACCATTTCCCTTACCTGTTTGATTGCATTTTCTTGTTTCTCTTGGTTTTCTTGGGTATCTTTGAGCGATTTATTCATTTCCTCTACCTTTTTGTTTGTAATCTCTAATTGTTTATGGCAGTTTTTCACCTCCTGTTTAAGGTCTTCTATTATTTTCAAAAAATTCACTTTTGGGTCGATTTCTTCTACTTCTTCTGGAGTAGGGTGTACAATTCTTCTTATTTCGGGATCCCTGGGTTCTGGTGATGTCATGTTGCCTTTCAGGTTGTTGGAGGAATTCTTGCATTTGCGCCTTCCCATCTCCTCTTTCAAATGAAGCCAAGAGAGGCCTGGTGTCTTGGTCCAGTTTTTGCTGTGACTGAGCCTCTGGGTGTATCTCTTCAGTGTGGAAGCAATGTCCGTCCTGCTGAGCTTGAACTGCCCAGTGATGTCTCTCCTGGCACCCGGATCTGATCTCCCTGCTGCTTGGGTGTCTCGCGATCAAAGGGCTGACCTCGCTGCCGCAGGGCAGGCAGGCCACCTAGACAAAGGAGCTACTACCCTCCTGGCTGCCCTCCCAATTCGGACCCTGTCCCAGCGCCCAAACAGGCTGAGCTGGGAGCTGTTGTGTGGTTCAAGGAGGGGCGGGGGGTCAGAGGAGGTGGGGGAGGGTCGTGGATGCAAGCTGGGTGGGATATGAATAGAGAGGAAGTATCGGGCAGTATAGCCCCTGCAGACTGACCAAGGAGTGCAGGAGGATTGAGGAACGTCTGAGTTCCCTGTCCCGGGCTGCTGCCACAGTCAGAAACTCACCCACCCTGGTGATGTCTCTCCTGGTACCGGGATCTGGTCTCCGTGCTGCTTGGGTGTCTCGCGAACAAAGGGCCGACCACGCTGCCGCAGGGCAGGCAGGCCACCTAGACAAAGGCAAAAATGACATCTTATGACAATACCTTCAATTAGAAAGTTCAAATTATGGGAGACTTGCCCTTTTTCAAACAGAAATGGAGGGGAAATGGATTGAGGATGAGAACAGGGAGGAGTGTGCGGGAGGGACTGGAAAGTGAAGACAGAGGAAAAACTGGAGTTAGGATGTAAAATAAACAAGCAAACAAATTTATTTAAAAAGGAAGAAAAGTTCAAATTAGAATTATTGAGTTCTATGATTAACTCAGACATAAATATTTAAAGTTTACAACAATGCACAGTATTTTAATTTAGCACTGAAGAACAATCTGGTGAGTGTATGGTCTATAGAATTTTACAGTTAAATATCACTTGAAAGTGAAATGAGAATTTAGATGTTGAAGATACACCCCTAATGACTTATCATTCAATTTTTATCGAAATGTCTGACATAGTACTAAAAAGACAAGAAAGGACATGCCAGTTGCAAGGGTAGCTCCAGAATCTCTCTGACCTCCATTGTTCTTAGATGACTGTTACAGACAATGCGCATCCTTAAGAAGTCTGCAGCTCTGCACTCTTAGCTATTATTGGAGCGTTTTTCACTGTGAGCGTAAATCTTTCTTTTGTAATTTTAGGAGTCGACAGTTAAAATACATGATGACCATAATATATTTGGAGCACAGATGCCCTAAATTATTTATGCTTATCTGAAATTCAGATACAACAGGTTATTTTATTAGCTGCTAAAACTAGCAACCCCATTCTTGAATTCACTGGCTAAACAACATGTTATAGAAGCAGAGTGGAAATTTCTTCTTTCCTTACTGTAACTTTGAACTCTTCTATCTATCTATCAACCAGTCCATCTGTCTATCTATTCATCCATCTATCATCACACATCTCTAAAGACAAAAGCTTGGATCACATTGTAGATTTTTAAAAATAAGCATTTCTAATAACAGTTCCTGGAATTATGTTCTTTTTTTTTTCAGATGCTTGTAATTGGGGGCCCCTAGTCTCATGAAAGAACTCAGTGGGAAGCATAAGTTAAAGACAGGATTGAGTGCTTTCCTTGGTGGAAACAGTAAGGTGCATGTTCAAAACAAAAGCGAGGCATGGAAGTGAGTATTGGTTTAAATAGGACTAGAAGAAGTGACAGTGACATACGAAATAAAAACAATCCACATCCATCTTCTTTTTCTTGATTAGTCTCATTTCTTTCATTATGTGTCATTATTCTTTTATTTTAAGATTTCTTACTTCTGGTATTTTTATTTGACAACAGTTCACTTTTTAAGCTGGATGAAAATAACTAAAAAATCTGGCGTGTTTTTTTTTAATATCTCTTTGAAAATAGTACCATTAAAGGTAACTTCTGAAAATCTAAAGGGGTGGGTTTTTTTGGTTTGTTTTTGTTTTTGTTTTTTTGTCAATTGCTGAGGCCAATCTGTACAATGGCTGTAACCACCCAGATGTTATCCTTTTATTCTAGGGATGTTATGCTCATGATTTAACTTTGCAACATAAACTCTAATTGGTAGGATGAATGCTTCTCTTTGATGAGAAACATGTAAATTATAGTAGTTTCTAGATGAAACTCTCAAGGTCATTGTGCAGTGGGACGGTTGAGAAGATACTTAGCAGCATGCTCCCACTGATTTACTGGAATTCTCAAATCTGACACACATCAGCCATCTGGAGTGCAAGAGAATACACTCATAAACTCATTCCTGTTTGCTCTGCTTCTCTTCTGAGTCTCAAAAATCATAAAGAAATGGATAGTGGTGGGTGATACGAAAGGGAATTGGGGTGAGCTAAGCCAGTATGCAATGGGAGACAGCTCGCAAATGGCTAAGTGACGGCTGGAAGTTATGATAACAGTAGTCATATGCTATTTACCTTTTCCTGGCACACCCTAGGATGTAAAAAATAGGTAGAACCATTGAATACAGGGGGTCAGAGTAACACCCAATTTGACCACAGCTCCTGGCTCTAAAAGATACCATCGTTTCAATATGGGCCTCATACAAAGCAAGTTTAGTAATGAGCAGTAAAGATTCTGCTTGAGTGTTATGAGTGCTCCATCTTAACAAATAAGACTCATGGTCTTTAATAATACCAATAATAAAACCTATTATCCAATTCTTATAGCACTCTGTTTCTATGATGATTCTTCAGTGTATAATTTGATCTCAGTATCCCATGAACTAATTGGTTTTTATGAGGAAGGGTATAATTTGCTTCTTCTTCAATGTAGTTTTCTAGTTTTAAATTTGTACTTGCATGTCTCTAGCCTTGAGCATGTTACTTAGCCACTTTCCACTCTGCTTATATATAATAAAGAATGACATCATAAATTTGTAGCCAATTCACCTGCCTTCTGAGCATTACAAAGAGAAATTCTTCAGAGAAAATAGATGTAAAGAAGAAAAGTAATGGAGATAGTAAACACTATCATTTGATTCTGTAGAATGGCAGCAACAATGCCTCTTGCAGTGATTGCCACTTCTGCCAAGTGAAATGAGTTACATCCCTATCATAACAAACAGGAAGGAGGAATGTTTTTTTATGGGGTATCTGCACTTTCCTGAAAACGTTATCATCTTTTCTGGGAGTATATTTTTATTAGCTATAAATGTTTATAAAAAACATAAGACTTACACTTATTACCAGAAAAAGATGCTAAGGGAACACAAAATACTTATTTAAACATAGACAAAGCTAAAGAAGTGACAAATAAGATTGACAACAAAAGTCATTACCATACAAGTATAGTAGATATAAAACTAAGTATGTATTGTCTTAAATATGAGTAATCTAAACACTATTGAAAGGCAGATGCTTTCTCAGCAGTAATTCAAAAACTAAGAATACTTAACTATATATATATATATATATATATATATATATATATATATATATATATATATATATATATATGAGAGAGAGAGAGAGAGAGATCTGAATTAAAGCGAAAGGGGTTGGTCAACCACTGTCTGATTGGATTTATGACCCACTCCATGGAATTGAAACCATGCCTGACACTGCTTTTTTGGATAAGAACTTAAAAATAGACAGGCCAGAGACCTAGAGAAAACCAAACAATATCATTCTGCTAAAGGAATGTAGCACAAGTGACTCCTCATGACATTCTGCTGTGCTCATACAACACCATCTCCCTCACCCACCATCAGAGAAGCTCCTTCCTGCAGTAGATGGGAACAAGTAAAGAGAGCCACAACTAGAAAATGTGCAGAGATTGAGAGGCCTTCAGTATAAAATGGGATGTTTCCATCAAATCTCTAGCTTCATGGCCTAGGGAACTTTGAGAAAGAGGAAGAAGAAACAGTGTAAGAGCCATTGGAGATGGAAGACACCAAGGAAAGAAGGCCTCCTAGACTCAACAGAGCTGACACACATGTGAACTCTCAGAGATTGTGGAAACCTGCACAGGGCCTAAGCAGGTCCGAGTCAGGTGGGGTCCCAGTGCTAAAAGAGGAAGTGCGTAAACACTGCCACCCTTAACTCACAGTCTATTTCCAGGTGACAACCACCCACATTTTTTTTTAAATGAAGTCTCACTGTGTATACAAATCAAACTTAAAGACAGGCTTCATGCCCAGCAATAGATAACCAACACAAGTAGAACTCAATGACATTGTTAGAGATTTTCTTTCATAATGCTTTGGCAAGGCATTTTTTTTGTTTAACCTTAGAGATCTTTTGCTTATATATTATGGTTTCTAATTTAGCATTATTTTTATGGGATTTCTGTGTGTGCTAACGTGTATCTCACCATCTGTGTTTGTTTCTTATGTTTTTCTTTGGCTCTTTTCTTGCTTATTTGCTTGTTTTGTGCTATTCTGGTTTGTGTGTGTGTGTGTGTGTGTATGTGTGTATGCATGCGTATATGTGTGTATGCATGCGTATATTTCTGTTTGTGAGCACACCTATATATATATGCTTGCTTTTGGTTTTCTAATGGGAGAGAGTGTGGATTTGATTGTCTGCGGATGTGGGAAGGATCTGGAAGAAGTTGAGGGATGGGGAACCATGATCAGAATATATTGTATGAAAAATATACTTTCAATAAAATTTAAAATTATATAAGGAAATTAAATTTTCATTTCATTCATCTCAATGAATGATTCATAGATTACTACCCTAGGTATATTTTCAACAAGTTTTTATATAATCTTATCCTCAAGAATAAATAAATTGGTTGAAATATATTTCTATGACTTGTACAAATTTTGTAGTCACTTTATGAAAAAAATACTTAAAATTCACATATATTTGCCCAGAATATAATTAAATGCTTAAGAAGAAAATACAGATGAAAATAAGGATTTCTCAAATATAATGCACAGTGAAGTTGTGAAAATTTCAGAGAGAAAAATGGTCTTCTATTGATGCTATTAGTAGGAGATGAGGATGTCAGTCACTAGTAGAGCAGGTAGGTCATGAAACACATGGTTGAGGAATGGAGAGATGGAGAGATGGCTTAGCAGCAAAGAGCACTGGTTGCTCTTCCAGAAGTCCTGAGTTCAATTCCCAGCAATCACATGGTGGCTAACAACCATCTGTAATATGATATGACACCCTCTTCTCAGATGCAGGTATATATGCAAAGCACTCATACATATTATAAATAAACATTAAAATTATAAATTATTTTTTAAAATATGAGTTCAGTCGCAAGAATTGTTAAAAATGAAAAAAAAATTACTGTTAAGATAGAAATCATCTTGTTGAGGTCAATTAATGAAATGTAAATAAATGTTCAGATTTTGCTACTAAGGTATATAAATGTGGAAGAAGTCAAATTTATTTATTTATTGATTGATTTATCTCTAGGTATAGTATCAAGAAGTTTGGAAAGAAAATCGGGTGCTTTGAGAAAATCCTTATAATAGAAAATATGTTCATAATTAAAGAAAAAGCAAGGTGAAGAGAAAAGGAAAGCAGGCTCGTGTGCCTATCATGGCCTGGTCTCCGGAACATGACTGTGGTGACGAGACAGTGAAGCAAGGACAGACACAGACATATGCACAGAAAAGTTGGGATCAGATGGGTTGTGTTTGCTCTGATAGAGGGTACCAAACACACAACAATCTGGAAACTCAGCCTGTTTATCGGAAGCAGCACAACAGGGGAGAGGAGTTAGCTGGTGTCTTGTAGAGGGGCAGTCTCCTGTGGCAGTCATCCTGGAGCAGGAGGCTGAGGTTGCTAATTTTTATATCATATCTTGACATCATGGCACTGGCCCGGAAGACGTTGCCAATTCCCATGGATCTGAGGCATTGGTCCTTGACAATAACAAACATTCACTCAATGCTCCCTTCACTTCTTCTGTGTTCACTAATGGCTTCATCAGCTCCCCACAACAGATGTTTTGGGAACATAATCTGATAATATTTTACAGTTCTAGCCAAGATTGCAGAGTTTCTATTTTTTTCTTTCCTCAAAATATATCACAGTTAGAAGGATGGATTGTGAGTTTTAAGATGGAGGATAAAATGTAGGGCATCTTAAAATTTTATATTAAATTTGAAATATCTGATGAAGTAAGTTATTTTGTGATGATGGAAATCTGGTTGAAGTTGCATGTATATTGTGTGAATTCTAATTTAGTTAAAATAAAAACCAGATATAGGGCTTTATGTTGAAAGATCAGAGTAGAGCAGCTAGTCAGTAATTCTTACCTCTATTGAATCCTTTGACTGAATGTGAGACCCTTTCTTTAGGAATCTTCAGACTGAATGCCTTGAGCTCCTATCTTCTCCTGCCTTATATTCCTCTCTCCACCCAGTCCCATCCCTTCCTGTCTCCACCTCCTAGTATTGGGATTAAAAGCATGTGACTGCCAAATACTGGGATTAAAGGCATGAGCTACCACCACATGGATCTGTTTCTTTTAGACTGGATCAATCTCGTGTAGCCCAACATGGACTGGAACTCACAGAAATCCAAGTGCCTCTGTCTCCCAAGTGCTGAGATTAAAGTTGTGTGCCATCACTGCCTTGCCTCTATGGCTAACTAGTAGCTAGCTCTCTACTTTGATCTTCAGGCAAGCTTTATTTGTTGGATTACAGACAAAATATCACCACACATGTACATTTGTAATCTATTAGCAAAGTCAGGAAGAGAAATAAGAAATGTGGGAAGGTTAAGGTTTCTTTATTATTATTATTGTTATTGTTGTTGGTAGTAGTATTAGGATGGTATTTCAATATTCATAACTAATATACATTTTAATTCCTAGGGAAAATAAGCTAAGTAGTTTCCTTAACACTGATTTTACCAGGGAGGTATGGGCATGAGAGCAACTAATATATTTTACTAAATTCTTATTATATAGTTAATTCCTATATATTTTAACAGTTTTCCATTTAAATAATAAAAAATTATAAATGATTCAAAATTATGTAGCAAATAAATGGTTAACTAATTTATTAGCATTTTATTATAACCTAATTATGATATAATTAATCACTTTTTGAAAAAATAGTATATTCTTTTAGAGAAAATAAGAAAGGGGAAATCATGGTGTAATTGCAATATTATCTCAAGTTTAAGGGCAACTTCTAGACAACCTATGTCTCTTTCCTTCTCTTTTTCTCTCCCTTGAAAGTCTTTTGTCTTTAATTCCAATGAAGAGGTGGATGACTGGCAGCAGGGAATGAATGCTACATGCCATATTTTAAATCCAGGTTCCACACTCTCTGCTTAGTAGAAACTTGCCAACTGCCTACCAATTTTTGATCTTCTGTTCCTTGCCTAGTCTATGGAAGGAAGGAGGAAAGATTACATGGTACCGAGAATGATGGCACTCCCTGCCAGGCTTGAACCAGGTGTTGATGTTATAGTGAATACTGCAGTACATACTACGAAGACCCGAGTGACATATCACCACTGCAACCCTTCAGGGCAGTATTTAAAGGCAGAACTGAAGATTATTCATATAATGTCATGTTGTCCATCACAAATAGATGTAACTTTATTTGTAAAAGCAATAACAAGAAAAATTGATAAGAAAAGTGAAAGAGAACAAGAAGAGAGCTAAGACAAAGTGCAGGAGCTTCTGGAATTGGCCTTTCAGAAAGAAGGAGCAAGAAATGAAATAGAGCCTTGTGCAGTAGGGAGACAGGCAACTCTCATGTGTTTTATAGTATGTGAAGATTTCATGAAGACCAAGACAGTGAAGGAACAATGAAGTATAATGATTTCTGAATATAAGAATAGAGTACTGAATTTTCAAAATTATGCATAATTTTAGAAAGATTTGAGATCTGATTTGGAAATAGTAAGTTTCAGATATACAGGTATTGACAATAATGAAGCAATAAAAGGTATCTTATTTAGACTAAAATCTTTCAGCAACATTTGTAGAGTGTTAGTGTACAGACTGGGAAATGGACTTTCCTGTGGGAACCAGTGTTTACCGTTCTGGCAGTGATACCTTAAAGGAAGTTGTAGTTACAGCTCTGTATGAGATAATTGAGAAGACGTATTCACTCAGTAGATATTCCTCAGATTTGAAGGGCCTGCCAGAGTAACAAGTTTAGGAAGTTGTGAAAACTCCTTTGGGAGAAATCAAAATAAAGCAATGGTGTCACGGAGTCTTAAAATCGCTGAAGGAAAATCAGCACTAAGAAATGATGGGGTTTGTGTTTCCTCTTTTTTAGTTAAAAAAAAAATACTGTTCCTTTTCCATAACAATCCCAGTTCTCTCTCCTTCCCCTTCTTCAACACCCCTCCCATTTCACCTCTTCCCATCCCCCATTCTCTCCTCAGAGGGGGTAAGACTTTGGCCTTGGAGAGTCAACAAAGTCTGGCAGGCATACCAACTTGAGGCAGGACCATGCCTTTCCCCTTATAAAGACTGAGCAAGGTTTTTCACTATAGGGAATGGGCTTCAATGCCAGTTCATGAACTTGGAATAGGTCCTGGTGCCACTGCCAGTGGCCACTAACAGATTAAGCCACATAACTGTCACGCATATTCAGAGGGTCTAGTTTGGTCCCATGCAGATCCCCATCTGTCAGTCCAGAGTCCATAAACTCCCACTAGCTCGGGTCAGCTGTCTCTGTAGTTTTCCCCATCATGTTCTTGACCCTCCTTGTTCATATGATCCTTCCTCCCTCTCTTCAACTGAACTCCAGTAGCTCAGCTCAGTGCTTGGTTGTAGGTCACTGCATCTGCTTCCAGGCGGCAGAACCCTATCCTGCCAACCATTCTCCATGGCACCAGCAACCATCAGCCCCACCAGTACTGGAGGGCCAGTGACCATTGGAGTCATAGGGTTTGAGTTTTCTTACAATAGATTTCTTCATCAACGTCTCTGTTATGGCTTCATTTAAGGGGAGACTGGTAGCCACTTCTTGAAGATGTTGTTTATCCTTCACCAAGACACAGATTTCTGTATTGTTAAAATGTGGTCATTATTTTTTTCTTGGTACTTTATGTTTATTTGAGTGTGCTCTCTTGTTGTAGTGCAAAAAACAGTGGGGACTTCAAATTAACTTATGGGTTGTAAGATTCAGTTCTTTTAAAGCCACTCAATGATGTTTAAGCCTCATGGTTTTTGGTAATAGTTGAGTATCATAAACATTCAAGAACAAATGAAATTACTGGTGTGGTAAGGAACCATCTCAGATAGGTAACTTTGAAACATTCTCCACAGTGGCAGCTCCAAGCTTTAAATGGCTACAGCCAATTTCCAGTCTTACTGTAAGCAGCCATCTAATTCTTCCGTTGCAAGAAACTGGTATCTTCCAACAACAGTTTTATGCTTGTGAGTGATTAAATGGGCCAGGGTCAATTCAGAGTTCCTCATTACCACTGTAACAGAAAATTTTTGATCTAAAATTTGTAAGCAGATTTTAATACTAATATATGTGAACACAGCATATTTGAGAAACAAGTTAATAGCATCCATACACAAATCATTAAAATTTGATTTTACAAAGTAATTTAGAAATCACTTTGAATATATCTATTAAATATCTTGATGTAAAATTTTCTATACTTTTTATATTAGGGAAAATGTTTTGTTTCAGGAGCAAAACATAAAACAAAACATCCTTCCCAGTATCAAACAGAAAGCAAGCAAACAAACAAAAATCAAAATAAAGAAACCCAACCTAGAGACTTAAAGTAAAATAATCTCAACTATCGATAATAATGTTAATTTAAAACTATCATTTGTCAATGCAAAAAAAAGTTATGTTCTCTTGAAACATATACCTGGTTGTATAAATGGTGTTTTTCTTGAGACCTTAAGTTTTATTTGACTTATAGATTCCATCCAGAATTACATAAGAGAAATTAGTCCCAGCTGATGAGTGAACTATTATCTGGCAGTCTCTAGGGATCGTCCAACCATGGAGAGCTGTTACACTTAAGGTCATATCTTTCTCTCTTCGAGTAACCTGTTTCCAAGACAGGCCATTTGAGCTTCACATTGACCACTCTGACAGGCAGTTTTAGTTTATGAGTTCCCTGTGGAGTTGCCTGGCATGCAACACAACACATCTCTTCCTGTGATCAACACGTTTCTCTCCATCGCTTTCACAGTTGTGAATTCCAAGGGGATTCTTTAATAAACACCCTTGCCACTAAATGTCATCTCAGGATCTGCGCCCTGCTAGGTTCTGAGTCTCAATGCTTTCATTGTTGCTATTTTACTGTCGGCCTTTTCATTTTTGTTTTTTAAATGAGTATACAGTAAAAGAAACAATTTAGGAAAGGGCCTGCAGAAAGTGGGGGAATAATCTTGCTAACTACAGATTGGACAGCGTATCAATCTCTAGAATGTAGAAATAACTAAAAATATATGCCGAACACACAAAGCCCAATTACCAAATGCATTAATGAAATGGATGTTTCTCAGAAGATGGTGTATAGTTGTCTATCAAACACATGAAAAATAATCACCATCCTTATTCACCAGAGAAATGCAAATCAAATCTATTTTGAGATTTTGTCAGTCAGAATGGCTATCAAAAAAAAATAGAGGGGCTGGAGAGATGGCTCAGAGGTTAAGAGCATTGCCAGCTCTTCCAAAGTTCCTGAGTTCAATTCCCAGCAACCACATGGTGGCTCACAGCCATCTGTAATTGTGTCTGAATAAATAAATAAATATTAAAAAAAATAGAAACTGATGCTAGCCAGAAATTGGGGGAAAAGTGAACTCTTACATACTGCTGGGATTAATCTGGCCCCCAAATCCCAAAGTAGAACTGTCATTAGATCCAGCTATACCAATGCTTGGTATATTTGCAAAGTACTTAAAGTCAGCATACCACATATCCAAGTTCATTGTGGCACTATTCAAAATATCCATTTTATGGATTTAACCCAGGTTTGTATAAAGGGATTGATATAAAGAACACATGGCATATATGATCAGTGGATTTTCATTTAGAAACAAAGAAGAATGAATTATGTCTTCTACTGCAAAAGTGATGCAAATAGTAGCATATCAAATGAAATAAGTCACACTCAGAAATCTCAATGTCACATATTTTATCTCATTTGTAAATTCTGGATTATATGTAAATGTATGCCTGAAAGCAGAAGTTAGATTATCTGCAGAAAGGAACAGGTAGGGAGATGGAGAGAGGGCAAAGGGAGAGATGGCTCAGAGATTAAGAGCACTAACTGTTCTTCCAGAGGTCCTGAGTTCAATTCCCAGCAACCACATGGTGGCTCACAACCATCCGTAATGAGATCTGGTGCCCTCTTCTGGAGTGCAGTATACGCATCCAGAACACTGTATACATAATAAATAAGTCTTAAAAAATAAAAAGAAAGAAAGGAAGAGTATGTGGGGTAAACATGGTCAAAATTCAAGATACTCTTGAAGGAAAATGTCAGAATGAAACTCATCACAATGTATAACTAACAGGAGTTAACACATTATTTTTATGTGTATAGTGTCCTTTAGACTTCAGAGATAGAGACAAGTCTACGTTTCCTGAAATTAAACACATTTTGGCACAAAACAGCATAGGACCATTCATAAAAACAATTTTGTTAGAAGTAACAAATATAGGACCAGAAATGAATTTGTAGTTAAGAACACTTGTGGCAGAATCATTTCAATTTCTAGCACCCGCATGGAAGCTTCCAACCATCTATAATTCCAGTTCCCAGAAATCTTATGCCCTTCTCTTGCCTCCAAAGACACCAGTTACATATGATGAACATAAATATACATGCAGAAAAAACACCCATACACATTAAAATAATAAATAAATAAAAGTAAATATCAATGTTTATTTTAGAATTTTATTATAGCTATACCAGTGGATTATACAAAGTTTTCTATTTTTATTAGCCTCTGAGTATAAAAGATAATAAAATATTAACATGTTAACTGCAAATCTATGGAAATATTTACAACATTTAGAATTTGTAAGACTTATTGATAAAAAATATTGGGACTAAGTTAAAAAAATCTATACATTTAAAGACACTGTTATGTTATTTCCAATGAAACCAGCACCCATTCTACTTGTTAGTTGTTCCTACATTCCTTCTTTTTCGGAAGACAAGGCTCTGCTTCATAGTACAGGCTGTTCTTGACTGTGCAATAGTCCCCTTGCTCAGTCTCCTGTCATCAGAACAAGAGATTGGTGCTCCCTTCAGACTTCACACTGAAGTAGGAAAATAGGGTGATAGGAAAGAATGTGAGAAGGTAAAAAGACAGACTATATTGACATTTATCTGTACGTAATTCTTTATGAAGTCCTGACTTCTGGAACTATGATCGTGTGCACATACTCAGCTTATAAGGAGAGCCAAATATGAAACTGAATTGAAAGCCAAATATGAAATTGAATACGAACCTAAAATCATTCCAGATTAATGACATCACCACATTAGATGAAAGCAAAATACTAAAAATCAAATACCTTTTGAATATTGTACTTGAATAAAAACTTTTAGGCCAACAATGATCAGTAAATAAATTTAATGGCTTAACAAGCTTGAAAGTGCTTTCTGTGTGTTTCATATTAAACAGATTAATAAAAATATGTGGACAACCTGATGCAGGGGTTTATTGTTTTATTAAAGATAGATTTATAGCTATGGGATGAGGAAAGTAGTGGAAGGGGTGGATAGAGATGAGTGAGAGATCAGAGAGGTAATAGAGAGGTACTAGGGAAACAATGATTGCAATACATTTTATACATGTATGAAATTGTCAAAGAATAAAATTGACTAATCTATTAAAACAAAAAGCAAATAACATACTAGTAAGATAATGTAATCTGAACCCCAAATAAAGGAATGAAGTCTGCACTTTAATTTTCAAGTTCAATTTGTTTAAAAATTTTCAAATAAATTTCCATCTCCAATATACCCTTTTATGAAATGGTGAATCCTCTTAATGGTTTATTATGGAGTTAATTTCACTGAAGACATTGTGGCATTTGTTGTAACTTATATGTATGAATCTATTTGATATTTATATTATTAATACATAAATATGGTATTTTCATTATTCTAGATATAGTTTTTAATTAGCAAAATGTCTTCAGTATGCAGTGTATGTACAGATTTTTTTAAAAAACCTTTGTTAAGGCAGCTATATAAGGAGCCATTATCTTGAGGCTGTACCATAATCCACAACATTTATGACAGTTAAGGTAAGATTTTTGTCATACATCCAAAAGATCTGACAGAATAATTTAAAGGAGGAAAGATTCCTTTGGTTTCCCTTTTTTCTTGAATGTTGTTCATCATAGTGGGGCATGCAAGGCAGGTAGAAAAGTTCACATCACAGAGAGGTAGGAACTTCCCCTATGAAAATGTAATATTCCTTTGCACATGTGTATAAGTGAGAGATAGGATTTACTCTATTATGCAGTTTCAGATTTCCGTCATCTTTGATAATTATCATACATAACTTTTATGGGAATGAAATGAATAAAATCTTAGTGAAATCTATAACATAATATGCTTTGTGAGATATTATTCAAGTAAGTGACATATTGCAATGTTATCATGTCTATTGAAAGATTAAGAAGCACTCACAAACAATTATTCATTTAATTTGGACAAAAAAAGTAAACCTTTAAATTTGTTAGTTTCTAGTTTTAGTCCTGACTTTGGGATAGGTATACCACAGACTTCTTAATCACTTAAGTTAAAACATTGCAAATTATTCTGAAGAAGTATAATAAAAAACTGGCTTAATTGTTGATATGCCTATTTTAGTTGAGATTATTATTAAAGAAAATTTGGATTACATTTTTATAATAAAGACATAGCTACTTCACCAGTAGGACAAGCATCCCATCCTCACATTTTTCTTTTCTTTTTTTTTTTTGTCTTTTTCTTTTTTTTTTTTTATACTTTAAGATCTTTTTTTTTTATTGGAAAAAAAATTTCGCCCCTCCTCCCCGCCTCCCATTTCCTTCCCACCTCCCTCCTCTCCTCCCCTCCCCCCCACTCCTCCCCTCCCTCTCCCAGCCTGAAGAGCAGTCAGGGTTCCTGTGGAAAGTCCAAAGTCTCCCCCTCGATCCTGGTCTAGGAAGGTGAACGTCCAAACTGGATAGGCTCCCACAAAGCCAGAACATGAAGTAGGATCAAAACCCGGTGCCATGGTCCTTGGCTTCTCAGCAGCCCTCATTGTCCGCCAAATTCAGAGAGTCCGGTTTTATCCCATGCTTTTTCAGTCAGAGTCCAGCTGGCCTTGGTGAGCTCCCAAAGCACTCAGCCCCCACTGTCTCCACGGGTGGGCGCACCCCTTGTGGTCCTGACTTCTTTGCTCATATTCTCCCTCCTTCTGCTCCTCATTGGGACTTTGGGAGCTCAGTCCAGTGCTCCAGTGTGGGTCTCTGTCTCTATCTCCATCGATCGCCAGGTGAAGTTTCTATGGTGATATGTAATATATTCATCAGTATGGCTATAGGATGGAGTCATTTCAGGTTCCCTATCCACAGCTGCCCCAGAAACTAACTGGGGACATCACCCTGGGCACCTGGGAGCCCTCTAGATCCAAGTCTCTTGCCATCCCTAAGATGGCTCCCCTTAATTAAGATGTGTGCTTCTCTGCTCCCCTAACCAACCTTCCTTTATCCCAATCATCCCGTTGCCCCAAGTTCCCCCCACCCTCCCCTTCTCACATTTCTCTCCCCCTTCTCCCCCTTATCCCCCTCCCACCACCCCCAAGATCCCAAATTTTTGCCCGGCAATCTGGTCTACTTCCCATAACCCAGAGGATAGCTGTATGCTTTTCTTTGGGTTCACCTTCTTAATTAGTTTCTTTAGGGTATCAAATTATAGACTCACTGACCTTTATTTATCTCTAGAAACCAATTATAAGTGAGTCATCCCATGCTCATCCTTTTGGGTCTGGGTTACCTCACTCAGGATAGTGTTTTCTATTTCCATCCAATTTGCATGCAAAATTTGCCGAAGTCATTGTTTTTTACCGCTGAGTAGTATTCTAATGAATATATATTCCATACTTTCTTCATCCATTCTTCCATTGAAGGGCATCTAGGTTGTTTCCAGGTTCTGGCTATTACAAATAATGCTGCAATGAACATAGTTGAACAAATGTCCTTGTCATATGATCGGGCATCTCGTGGGTATATTCCCAAGAGTGGCATTGCTGGGTCCATGGGTATGTTGATCCCAAATTTCCTGAGAAACCGCCACACTGCTTTCCAAAGTGGTTGCACAAGTTTGCATTCCCACCAGCAATGGATGAGGGTGCCCCTTTCTCCACAGCCTCTCCAGCAAAGGCTATCATTGGTGTTTTTGATTTTAGCCATTCTGACAGGTGTAAGGTGATATCTCAATGTTGTTTTGATTTGCATTTCCCTGATCGCTCAGGACTGAGCATGACCTTAAGTGCCTTTTGGCCATTTGAACTTCTTCTGTTGAGAATTCCCTCTTCAGATCAGTGCCCCATTTTTTAATTGGGTTAATTAGCATTTTAAAGTCTAGTTTCTTGAGTTCTTTATATATTTTGGAGATCAGACCTTTGTCTGTTGCGGGGTTAGTGAAGATCTTCTCCCAGTCAGTGGGTTCCCTTTTTGTCTTAGTGACAGTGTCTTTTGCTTTACAGAAGCTTCTCAGTTTCAGTAGGTCCCATTTATTCAATGTTGCCCTTAATGACTGTGCTGCTGCGGTTATACCTAGGAAGCGAATGCCTGTGCCCATCTGTTGTAGGGTACTTCCACTTTCTCTTCTATCAGGTTCAGTGTGTTCATATTGATATTGAGGTCTTTGATCCATTTGGTCTTGAGTTTTGTGCATGGTGATAGATATGGGTCTATTTTCATTCTTCTACAGGTTGACATCCAGTTGTGCCAGCACCATTTGTTGAAGATGCTTTCTTTCTTCCATTGTATACTTTTAGCACCTTTATCGAAAATGAGGTGTTCATAGGTTTGTGGGTTAAAATCCGGGTCTTCTATACGATTCCATTGGTCGACTTCTCAATTTTTATGCCAATACCACCCCGATTTCATTACTGTAGCTCTGTAATAGAGTTTAAAGTCAGGGATGGTAATGCCTCCGAAGTTCCTTTATTGTATAAGATTGTTTTGGCTATCCTGGGTTTTTTGTTATTCCATATAAAGTTGATTATTGTCCTTTCAAGATCAGTGAAGAATTTTGATGGGATCTTGATGGGGATTGCATTGAATCTATAAATTGCCTTTGGTAGGATTGCCATTTTTACTATGTTGATCCTCCCAATCCACGAGCAAGGAGATCCTTCCATTTTCTGGTATCCTCTTCAATTTCTTTCTTCAATGCTTTGAAAAGTTCTTGTCAAATGGATCCTTCACTTCTTTGGTTAGAGTTACCCCGAGATATTTTATGCTGTTTGTGGCTATTGTGAAAGGTGATGCTTCTCTGATTTCCCTCTCTGCTTCCATATCCTTTGTGTATAGGGAGGGTGACTGATTTTTTGGAGTTGATCATGTATCCGGCCACATTACTAAAAGTGTTTATCAGCTGTAAAGTTCTTTGGTGGAGTTTTTGGGGGTCACTTATGTACACTATCATATCATCTGCAAATAACAAAAGTTTAACTTCTTCCTTTCCAATTTGAATCCCCTTAATCCCCCTTATGTTGTCTTATTGCTATTGCTAACACTTCAAGCACTATATTGAAGAGGTATGGAGAGAGTGGACAGCCTTGTCGTGTTCCTGACTTAAGTGGGATGGCTTTGAGTTTCTCTCTCGTTTAGTTTGATGTTAGCTGTCGGTTTGCTGTAAATAGCTTTTATTATATTTAGGTATGATCCTTGTATCCCTAATCTCTCCAAGACTTTTATCATGGGATGTTGAATTTTGTCAAAAAGCTTTTTCAGCATCTAAAGAAATGATCATATGGTTTTTTTCTTTCAGTTTATTTATATGATGGATTACATTGATAGATTTTCGTATGTTGAACCAGCCCCTGCATCTCTGGGATGAAGCCTACTTGATCATAATGGATAATTTTTTCTAATGTGTTCTTGGATACGGTTTGCCAGTATTTTGTTGAGGATTTTTAACGTCGTGTTCATGAGTGAGATTGGTCTGTAATTCTCTTTCTTGGTTGAGTCTTTGTGTGGTTTTGGTATCAGAGTGACGGTAGCTTCATAAAAGGAATTTGGCAATGACTCTTCTGTTTCTATATTGTGAAATACCTTAAGGAGTATAGGTATTAGGTCTTCTTGGAAATTCTTTGTAGAATTCCGCATTGAAACCGTCTGGTCCTGGGCTTATTTTGGTAGGTTAGGTTTTTGATAACAGCTTCTAATTCTTAGCGACTGCAGGTCTATTTAGATTGTTCACCTGGTCCTGATTTAATTTTGGTATATGGTATTTATCTAAAAAGGTGTCCATTTCTTTTACATTTTCCAGTCTTGTGGCATACAGGCTTTTGTAGTAAGATCTAATGATTCTCTGAATTTCCTCTATGTCTGTGGTTATGTCCCCCTTTTCATTTCTGATCTTATTAATTTGCAAATTCTCTCTCTGCCGTTTGATTAGTTTGGATAGGGGTTTATCAATTTTGTTGATTTTTTCCAGGAACCAGCTTTTTGTTTCATTGATTCTTTGGATTGTTTTCTGTGTTTCTATTTTGTTGATTTCAGCTCTCAGTTTGACAATTTCCAGTCTTCTACTCCTCCTAGGTGAGTCTGCTTCTTTTTTTCTAGAGCTTTCAGGTGGGCTGTTAAGTCTCTCCAATGTATGCTTTCTCTGTTTTCTTTAAGTGGGCACTAAGGGCTATGAACTTTCCCCTTAGGACTGCTTTCAAAGTGTCCCATAAGTTTGAGTATGTTGTTTCTTTATTTTCATTGAATTCAAGGAAGACTTTAATTTCTTTCTTTATTTCTTCTTTGATCCAGGTGTGGGTCAATAGTTGACTGTTCAGTTTCCATGAGTTTGTAGGCTTTCTGGGGTAGCTTTGTTGTTGAATTCTAACTTTGACCATGGTGATCTGATAAGACATCAGGTGGTTATGGATATTTTTTTGTAACAGTGGAAGTTTGCTTTGTTGCCGAGGATGTGGTCAATTTTCAAGAGAAGGTTCCATGAGCTGCAGAGAAGAAGGTATATTCTTTCCTATTTGGGTGGAATGTTTTATAGATGTCTGTTAAGTCCATTTGATTCATTACCTCCATTAATTCTCTTATTTCTCTGTTAGGCTTCTGTCTGATTGACCTGTCCATTGGTGAAAGAGGAGTGTTGAAATCTCCTACTATTAGTGTGTGCGGTTTGATGGCAGCCTTGAGTTTTAGTAATGTTTCTTTTACGTACGTGGTGCTTTTATGTTAGGGGCATAGATATTCAGGATTGAGACTTCATCCTGATGAATTGTTCCTGTTATGAGTATAAAATGTCCCTCTCCATCTCTTCTGATTGACTTAAATTTGAAGTCAACTTTGTTAGAAATTAGTATGGCCACACCTGCTTGTTTCTTAGGTCCATTTGCTTGATAAACCTTTTCCCATCCCTTTACTCTAAGTAGGTGCCTGTCTTTGTGGTTGAGGTGTGTTTCTTGTAAACAGCAGAATGTTGGATCCTGTTTGCGTATCCAATCTCTTAGCCTGTGCCTTTTTTATAGGTGAGTTGAGTCCATTGACATTAAGGGATATTAATGACCAGTGTTTGTTAACTCGGTCAGATTTTTAGTCCTAGAGTTTGTGTGTTTGCCTTCTTTGAGTTGTGCTGGTGAAGGGTCTCTAGATGTTTGAGATATTGTGGTCATTGTTGGACTCCTTGGTTTATGATTTTCCTTCTATTACTTTCTGTAAGGCTGGATTTGTGGCTACGTATTGTTTAAATTTGTTTTTATCCTGGAAAATTTTGTTTTCTCCATTTATAGTGAACGAAAGCTTGGCTGGGTATAGTAGTCTCGGCTTGCATCCATGTTCTCTTAGCTTCTGCAGTACATCTATCCAGGACCTTCTGGCTTTCATGGTTTCCATAGAGTAGTCAGGTGTAAGTCTGATAGGTTTACCTTTATAAGTAACTGACCTTTTTCCTTTGCAGCTCTTAATATTCTTTCTTTATTCTGTATGTTTTGTGTTTTGATTATTATATGGCGAGGAGATGTTTTTTTTTGGTCCAGTCTATTTGGTGTTCTGTATGCTTCTTGAACCTTCAAAGGAATATCTTTCTTTAGGTTGGGAAAGTTTTCTTCTATAATTTTATTAAATATATTTTCTGTACCATTGAGCTGTACTTCTTCTCCTTCTTCTATCCCAATTATTCTTAGGTTTGGTCTTTTTATTGTGTCCCATATTTCCTGAATGTTTTGTGATGAGAATTTGTTGGTTTTGCTATTTTCTTTGATCAGTGTGTTTATTTTCTCTATGGTATCTTCAGTGTCTGACATTCTTTCTTCTATCTCTTGTAATCTGTTGGTAGTACTTGTCTCTGTGGTTCCTGATCGTTTACCCAGGTTTGTCAATTCCATCCTTCCTTCGATTTGTGTTTTCTTCATTACTTCCACTTCATTCTTCAAGTCTTGAACCGCTTCCCTTATCTGTTTGATTGCTTTTTCTTGCTTCTCTTGGTTTTCTTGGGTATCTTTGGCGACTTATTCATTTCCTCTACTTTTTTTTGTTTGTCATCTCTAATTGTCTATGGCAGTTTTTCACCTCCTGTTTAAGGTCCTCTATTATTTTCATATAATTCACTTTTGAGTCAAATTCTTCTAATTCTTCTGGAGTAGAGTGTACAATTCTTCTTGTTTCGGGATCCCTGGGTTCTGGTGATGTCTGTTGTCTTTCAGGTTGTTGGAGGAATTCTTGTGTTGTCGCTCTTCCCATCTCTTGCTTCAAATGGAGCCCAGAGGCCTGGTGTCTTGGTCCAGACTTTGCTGTGACTGACTCTCTGGGTGTATCTCTTCAGTGTAGAAACAGGAACCAACCCGTCCAGATGGAACTCCTCAGCACAACAACTCAGATGGCAACCCTGGAGCACCAGAAGCTGTAGGTGCCCAAGCTCCCCAGACAGGGAACCTTGAGACCTGCCCAGAAGGCAGGCACTCCCGCTCTGGGTGGATAGCCTTAGTGAGGTAACTTAAAACCGTTCTTGAGCACTGGGTCCAAGCAAGCCGCAGGGCAGGGTTGGGGGTGGGGTGGGTTGCGGGAGGAGGGTAGACACTCACCCGTCCAGATGGAATTCCTCAGCTCCTAATCATCAGGGCCTTCTGGTAGCTCAAGGATCCGGGGGACAAGAGGAAGGGGTGGGAGGGAGCGCGGGGTCCAGTAGACCACCGGAGATCCTGGAGCCCCAGCTGTAGGTGCCCAAGCTCTCCCACAGGGAACCGAGACCTGCCCAGAAGGCAGGGACTCCCCGCTCTGGGTGGATAGCCTTAGTGAAGTAATTTAAAACCGTTCTTGAGCACTCGGTCCAAGCAAGCTGCAGGGCAAGGTTGGGGGTGGGGTGGGTTGCCGGGGGGGGGGGGATTGGGTCTTGCCTAAGAAAGGCAGCCCTGCAGAAGAAGCTGGGGAGGGGGTTTGTGCTGGCTTCTGGGACACACGCCCCTGGCTAGTAGACACTCACCCGTCCAGATGGAATTCCCCTCAGCTCCTAACCAGGGGCCGTCTGGTAGCTCAAGGATCCAGGGACAGAGGTGGGGGTGGGAGGGAGCGCGGGTCCGTAGACCACCGGAGATCCTGGAGCCCCAGGTGTAGGTGCCCAAGCTCTTCCACAGGGAACCTTGAGACCTGCCCAGAAGGCAGGGACTCCCCACTCTGGGTGGATAGCCTTAGCGAGTTAACTTAAAACCGTTCTTGAGCACTGGTCCAAAGCAAGCCGCAGGGCAGGGTTGGGGGTGGGGTGGGTTGCCGGGGGGGGGGGATTGGGTCTTGCCTAGAAAGGCAGCCCTGCAGAAGGAGCTGCGGGAGGGGGTTTTGTGCTAGCTTCTGGGACACACCGCCCTGCTAGTAGACACTCACCCGTCCAGATGGAATTCCCTCAGCTCCTAGTCATCGGGGCCGCCTGGTAGCTCAAGGATCCGGGGGACAAGAGGTAGGGGGTGGGAGGGAGCGAGGGGTCCAGTAGACCACCGGAGATCCTGGAGCCCCAGCTGTAGGTGCCCAAGCTCTCCCACAGGGAACCTTGAGACCTGCCCAGAAGGCAGGGACTCCCCGCTCTGGCCTCACATTTTTCTAAAAGAAGTTTCTGTTCTGCCTGGTCCTGCAGTGCTTCAGTTCCAAAGAAACTCAGACCCAGAAAGACAAACATAATATGTGTTCACTCATAAGTGGCTTTTAGACATAAAGTAAAGAATAACCAGCCTACAGTTCACAACCCCAGAAAACCTAGACAACAAAAAGACCCTAAGAGAGACATACATGGATTTGCCTAGGAAGGAAAAAAGACAAGATCTGCTGAGTAAATTGGGAGCATGGGAGTTGGGGATGGCAGTGGAAGACACACACAGGGGCTTATAACAATTATAAATTGTTTGGCCTATTAGATCAGGCTTATTATTAACTAGCTCTTACAACTTTAATTAACCCTTATGTACAAAAAGTGCATCCATGTCTTTGACCGATTTCTTCTTTTTGTTCTATTCTATTAATTAAAAGGTGATATTTAATTCACTGTATCTTTGATGAATACTTGAGATGAGTATTTTGTTGACATCTATTGACAAAAGGTATTGCCAGTAATGCAGAATTCAGTTCACACTCTTGGGTACTGAATAATTATCAAAGGGAAGGTTTTAAAAACTTCATAAACATATACTTTCATTGGCAGTGGATGGTAATTTCAAACCTTTGACAACAAATTCAGACAATAATTTAAATACAACTTTTCTTTGGAATTCATGATATAAAGTCATACATAGTTTCAGTTTTTATTTGTTACAGACTATTTCTATGTTTCTAATTCATTGTTTGAAAGTATCCATGCAACTCTTGACTGTATTTTATAAAAATATTGCACTTTTTCCTTTATGATGTATATATTACTTACAAATACAAAATGATTCCTTTGTTAATCATACACAAAATTAATTTCTACCCTTCATCTCCTGTTCATGCTCCTCAGCATTTTATTGTGTCTTTTGAGTCATGTTCTCATTCAGCAGCCTGGACTGGCCTCAGTCAAACTAATAGTGATTCTCCTTCCTTGGACTCTCCACTGCTAGGATTGGAGATGAACCACCCACCACTCCTGGTCCAATTTCGCCTTGCACTCTGTGGCCTGAGTTTCATTCTTTTATGCGTTATAATGAGCAGCAGCCTTTAATTTTAGTGAAAAAAGGCTATGGGTGTGTCTTTTAAATTTGTTTGTTTCTTTTTATATACTAAGAACTTTTTGCATATCACAAACAAAATTGCAGCCTGCTAGAGGCTTTATATATTTTTACTCTTTCTCATTCATTTCTGTAATCTACTTGGAATTATTTTTTTGGTGTGTAACCTAATAAAGTAGAGAGGTTCATTATCTTTAACATAGGTAGAAACTGTTTTAATTTTTATTCTACTACTTTATCCAGGTTTTATATTTATTTTCAGTAGGAGAAAAAGTCTAATAACAGCCATGGTATAATAGGCTTAAATAAAACTTCCCATATAACTTGTTTATTTTATTTCAATAATAACATTGATAATGGTGAATCTATCAGCATAAAACCAAGTGATCTTGTGGCTATGTATACTTTTATACATTGCTATTAATTTTATAAGTCTCTCAAAGATATTTCTTTATTAAATTGGTAGCTTACTGATAAAAATCAGTTTTTTCCAAAGGTAAATTCATATGCATTCATAAATAACACTTAAGATGAATTATTGCATTGTTAACATTATTATGTTAACATTATTTTGAATTCTTCATTGAAGCTGAATTTTAAGAAGAGAGTATATTCTTCCTTATATTTTGTTTAAAAATCTGTCCAATAAACTTTCTAAAAAATTATCAATTTCTTTTTATATTTATTGTTTTCAATACATTCCCCCCTACTCCTCTTCCTTCCTCCTCTCTCCTTTTCCACTGCCACTCCTCCACTCCCATGCTCCCAATTTACTCAGCAGATCTTGTCTTTTCCCCCTTCCTAGGCAGATCCATGTATGTCTCACTTAGGGTCTTTTTTGTTGTCTAGGTTTTCTGAGGTTATAATTCTTTATTCTTTTCTTTGCTTTATGTCTAAACCTTTATGAGCACTTTATATTTGTCTTTCTGGGTCTGAGTTTCCTCAAACAGTATGGCCTTTTCTAGTTCAGTACATTTCCCTTTACATTTCAAGATGTCATCATCATTATTATTATTTTTATTTTTTATTTTATATTTTGGTTTTTTTTTTTTCGAGATGGTTTCTCTCTGGTTTTGGAGCCTGTCCTGAACTAGCTCTTGTAGACCAGGCCTGGTCTCAACTCACTAAGATCCACCTGCCTCTGCCTCTCTCGAGCGCTGGGATTAAGGGGGCGTGCTCCACCACCGCC
>CAWTZC010001803.1:0-33294 GCA_963919715.1 Microtus obscurus | reverse complement strand
ATTGTTTCTATAACTAACTGTTACCTGCAAGAAATGCAGTAGCCCAAATTGTTATTATTCAATGTTTGTTTGGTTTTTTAAGAGGTTGAATGAAAATCGAAAGAGTAAGAATATATTTAAAGGGAAATAGTCACTAAAAAATTTATCGTGATTGTGCTTTTCCATAACTCACTTTAATTGAAGATTTATTCAAATTAGAAGGTACTAATAAAATAAATTAGACAATAAAATCTTAGAAAAAATTGGGTTCTCAGATTCCAAGGATTTTATAACCTTTATTACTTTTTCATTATCTTAAGGGTTTCTAATACTTTTTAAATTATTTCATGAGTCTAAATGAACACATAATGAAAGAACACAAATGTCATTTGCAAACAGAAAAGTAATTATGAATTATACAAATTAATATTGTTAATTGTTAAGAATTTTCAATCATCTATTTTAGTTGGTTCTTATCAGTAAGGATTTATTTCTCTGAGGTTTCAACAGATTCAGGTGTTGTTTCATATATATGAGCATTAAACTCATGCTGATAATGCAGATGATTTTAAGTATCACTACAAACTAAAACTCCATTTTAAAGTTCTGTTAATTATTACAAAGACATTTTTCAATTTAAAATGACTTTATGGTTTTAAAATTTAATAATATTTCATCACAAAATTTACTGATATTGTTAAATAATAATATCATGTATGTATATATATGTACATATATATGTTAGATTGCATATTATTCAGTCATAATCACCATAGCTAACAATTTCAAAGATTCATAGGTATTCTCATCCAAATAACATTAATAATTTTACCTGACTAATACTGGAAAATATTAATAGCATTAGGCATAGTTCAGTCTTTACCTGTGTCTGTATGGATGTTTGTTTCCTCTTAGAGCTGGTGTTGATTATTTTACTTCCTGAGAGATATAACAATCAAGAGAATAAATGCATGACTAAATTAATTAATGTGTTATAATTAATATTGAAATATATTTTAAAACTGGAAGCTCATTTAAATACCTCAATTTCATTTAATATTTTTACAGCTTGTACAGTTGTATCCTGATTGATTTTATTTTGTTAGTGGTTTCTTTATTAGTTGTATTTCATAAACCTGGAACCTAAGAAAATATTCTTATGCATGTGACTTGTAGGTTAAAACCTTATAGGAGATAGCTACAAGACAGTAAATCAAACATCATAAGGTGTTCGAGGAAGCAAACACCTAAATAGACCCAGCTGAATACTGTCCTTTGCTAATCCCAAGAGGATTTCGACAGTATTTATGGTGCCAGATTTTTCTTATCGTGAAGCATGAGGGCTAGAATTTGTACTGCTGTATCAGTAATTGGCAGTAAAAGTCCTTGAAATTCCCACTAGAAAACATAATCTCCCAAGTGGAGTGATTACAGTCACTAAAGCCAATTCCCTAGAAATTTTCTAAGTTGTTGTAAATTGTAAGCAGTTAGCCAACCAAGCTCACAAAAGTAGGCATCCATTTTTCTGAGTGCCAAAAGTAATTTCAGAGTAATATCTAAAAGATGAATAAGCACGAAAACTCCATTAGGAATAAAGAAATACATTCTATTGCACAGCACGAGAATCTGTCTGTATTTTAACTGTGTAATGAGATTTCGGTTTTGTTCTTATTTGGCAAGGAACATCTCAAAATTTTGTACACACTTAAAATTGTAAATAAGTCCTATTGAGAAAATTAAACATTTTGCAAATAGGTGTTGAGAACAGTAGAACCCAGGGGTTTCTGTAATGTAGCTTTTTTTATTAGTAATCATTAACGTGTCTTCCAGAATGAAGGCTGGGTGATGTTAAAACTCAATTTTCTCCATAAAATTCGCCAGTCAGCACCAAATTGTCAGCCCTAAAACAACACACACACAAGTAACATTATACAGACCGAGCAAGCTTTATTTATCTATTTAGGAGTGTGCGTGTGTGTGTCAGTGTGTGTGTGTGTGTGTGTGTCTAAAAATAAATAATTTTAAAATAAGCCATGAATTTGAAAGAGATTAAGAGGGGGAATTTAAGAGGTTTTGAAGGTAAGTAAAGAAAGGGAGAAATGTTGCAATATTGGTATGATCTCAAAAACTAAATTAAATATTTTTGAAACATATCAAAATTTTAACACAGTTCATCACATAAACTGATAAAATTCATATACAAGGGCCAAATAACTAAGTTTAGCTAAAACAATTATAGTGAATAAAAGAATGGCTAGAGGTATCACCATCATAGGTTCCAAGTTGTTCTACAGACATGTAGTAATAAAAAAAGAATGAAATTAACATAAAAAGAGTTTCTAAGGTAGAATAAATTTGAAATTTTTGAGACAATTTTATATACCTATTTGATTTTTAATAAAGAACTCCAAATATATACTGAAGAAAGACAGAATCATCAACAAATGCTGTTAGTCAACAGGAATAATGGCAGGAAAATGAAAAGAGATCCACACTTCCTATCTGGCTCAGAAATAATCCCCAAATGAACCAAGGATCTCAATATTGAACTTGATTGTTACCCTGAATATCATAATAGAGAAATTGTTGAAATAATTGATACAAAAACATAACTTTCTGAACAGAAACTTGACAAAGTAGCCACTAAAAGAAACAATTATTTCCAGTCTTCTACTCCTCCTAGGTGAGTCTGCTTCTTTTTTTTCTAGAGCCTTCAGGTGGGCTGTTAAGTCTCCAATGTGTGCTTTCTCTGTTGTCTTTAGGTGGGCACTTAGTGCTATGAACTTTCCTCTTAGGACTGCATTCATAGTGTCCCATAAGTTTGAGTATGTTTTTTCTTTATTTTCATTGAATTCAAGGAAGACTTTAATTTCTTTCTTTATTTCTTCCTTAATCCAGGTATGGTTCAGTAGTTGACTGTTCAGTTTCCATGAGTTTGTCGGCTTTCTGGGAGGGGGAGAGGAGTGGGGGGAGGGGGAGAAGGGTGGGAGGAGGGGGAGGGAAATGGAAGGCTGGAAGGAGGCGGAAACTCTTTTTTTTCCTTTTCTCAATAAAAAAAATTTAAATTTATTTATTTTTTTATTGGAAAGAAAAAGAAATTTCTGCCTCCTCCCCGCCTCCCATTTCCCTCCCACTCCTCCCTCTCCTCCTCCCCTCCCCCCACTCCTCCCCCTCCCTCTCCAGCCTGAAGAGCAGTCAGGGTTCCCTGTGGAAAGTCCAAAGTCCTCCCCCCTCGATCCTGGTCTAGGAAGGTGAACATCCAAACTGGATAGGCTCCCACAAAGCCAGAACATGAAGTAGGATCAAAACCCGGTGCCATGGTCCTTGGCTTCTCAGCAGCCCTCATTGTCCGCCAAATTCAGAGATTCCGGTTTTATCCCATGCTTTTTCAGTCAGAGTCCAGCTGGTTTTGGTGAGCTCCCAAAGAATCAGCTCCACTGTCTCCACGGGTGGGCGCACCCCTTGTGGTCCTGACTTCTTTGCTCATATTCTCCCTCCTTCTGCTCCTCATTGGGAAAAAAAAAAATTAAAAAAAATAGATCACAAATCAATAGAATAGAAACAATGAAAACAATACAAAGAAAAAAAACAATTAGTGGATGAGATTTCATGAAGCTAAAAAGTTTTTGCATAGCAAAACACACCATCAGTTAGGTAAAGGCACAGCCTAGAGATTGTAAAAAATACTTATCAATTATATTTCTGATATAGGGTTAATCTCTAGAATACACAGAAATTTAAAAATAAAACCTATTATCAAGAAAACAACTCAATTCCAAAATGTGGTTTAGATTAACTAGAGTTCTCAAAAGATGAAATAATGGCTTCCTTAATTAAGATATCTTCTTCCCTGCTCTCATATCCACTCTTTTTCCATCTCAACCATCCCACTCCCCAAAGATCTTTCCAACCCTCCCCTTCTCCCTTCTCTCTCCCCCTCTCCCCTTCTTCCATCCCACCCCCACCCCCATGCTCCCAACTTTTGCCTGGCTCTTTTGTCTGCTTCCAATTTTCAGTAGGATGTTTGTCTTTGGGGTCACCTTATTACTTAGGTTATATACGATCACAGACCATAGGTTCAATGTCATTTGTTTATGGCTAGAATCCACTAATGAGTGAGCACATACCATATTCATATTTTTGGGTTATCTCACTTAGGATAGTGTTTTCTACTTCCATTCATTTGCAAGCAAAATTCAAGATGTCATTGTTTTTTTACCGCTGAGTAATACTGTAATGTGTAGACGTGCCACACCTTCTTTATCCATTATTCTATTGAGGGGCATCTAAGTTGTTTCCAGGTTCTGGCTATTACAAATAATGCTGCTATGAATATAGTTGAACAAATTATTTTGTAGTATGATTGGGCATCTCTTAGGTATATTCCCAAGAGTGGTATTGCTGGATTCTGAGGTAGGTTGATTCCCAATTTTCTGAGAAACCATTACACTGATCTCCAATGTGGTTGTACAAGTTTGCATTCCCACGAGCAATGGATGAATGTTCCCCTTACTCCACATCCTTTCCAGCGTAGGTTATTATTGGTGTTTTTGATTTTAGTCATTCTGACAGGTGTAAGATGGTATCTCAAAGTTGTTTTGATTTGCATTTCCCTGATAGCTAAGGAAGTTGAACATGTCCTTAAGTATCTTTTGGCCATTTGAAATTCTTCTGTTCAGAATTGTCTGTTCAGTAGAGGCTTGACTCTAGACTGGGTCCCAGATGTCCACAGGGATGTTTCCAGCTAGGACCCTAGGCAGTGGAAGAGAGGGTGCCTGAACTGGCCTTGTCCCGTAGTCAGACTGATAAAATATCTTGAATATCACCATAGAAGCTTTGTCCGGAGACAGATGGAGATAGGGACAGAGACCTACATGTGAGTACTGGACTGAGATAAGTGAGGTCTAGTTGAAGAACAGAAGGAGGGAGGATATGACCAAGGAAGTCAGGACCATGAGGGTTTGATCCAACCACTGACAGTGTGCTTGAACTAACAGCAGCTCACCAAAGCCAGCTGGAATGGGACTGAATGAGCATAGGATCAATCTGGACCCTCTGGTTGACTATTGGGGCAGACTGAGAAGCCAATGATAATGACACTGGGATTTGTCTCTATGGCATGTACTGGCTTTTTGGGATCCTAGTCTATTTGGATGCATACCTTCCTAAGACTGGATGGAGGGGTGAGGGTCTTGGACTTCCCACAGGGCAGGGAACCCTGTCCTCTCTTAGGACTGGACAGGGAGGGGGAGGAGAGAGCAGGAGAGAAGTTGGAGGAGGGGAGGAAGAGAAAATTTTGATTTCTGGTATTAATAAAGTTAAAAAAAAAGAGGAAAAAAGAGCTAGCTAGGAATATGCCTAAGTCATTGGCCAAATAGTGTTGTAATTTATTTCATTTGTGTGCTTATTCGTGTCTGGGCAGCTGGGAAACATACGAGTGGACTCTAGTTACATCAGATTGACAAGGTGTAGATTTGTGAAGGTTAGACTTCCTTGTACTCTAACTAATTTGGAGAAATCTAGGAGACGCACATTTAAGGTGTTTGAGTGGGAACTTCCAGTAAGTTCTAAAATCATGAGAAACTCGGTCTGAAAGTGATTGACAACATACTACAGGCTGGCAGCCCTGGGTTATTACATGGGAGACATGGGGGCACAGGGAGAAAAAAAGAGGGGAGATAAGCTTGGGAAGAGAATGAAAGCATCAGGTGACGAATGATGATGCTTCCTTTAAATGCAATATGAAAGATTAATAATATGCCTCTTACATTACTTCCTATCATCACGAACTAGATTCTATATTAACCCAAGGGGCAAACTTCTTGCTTTAATTTTGTAAGACTATTTGTCACAGCAATGAACAATTTAAAAAAAAAAATCATGGTAAGAGGCCAAGTATCTATAGAAAAAAAAAAAACCTGGAGTAGTGCACTTATGATTGAGTGTTCTTACAGACAGGTATGCCAGGAAAATGTAAGAAAGAAGAAACCAGTGTCTAGTGCTTATCATTACGAAAACAACATTGCAGTTTTACAAAGGGGCTTTTAAGCAGGACAAACAAAATAAGTCTGAAACATGTACACATACAATGACTTTCAGTGTATCCAGATTTTTTTTTAAAAAAAAGACTTCAGATACTTAGAAACTAGAAGCAGTATCAACTCTATTTCTTGTTCTGGGTTTTTGTTCTTTCATGAATACATAGCAATTATTGAGATAGATGATCTAAATATCATACGTGAAAATTATCAAAAGCATAGAAAGATTATTGGTATTCTAGAAGGTTTCTCTCCAGGTTACTGAATTTTAGTAATAATTACTGAATTTAGTTTAAAATACATATTCCCTCTATATATTTATATATGAATATCCAATAATGTTATAAAAGATGAGATATATTGTTAATGTTTTTATTTTTTTAATGGTACATTAATGTTAAGGTGCTGGTGCTTATTCTACTAAGTAAAATGTGTATTTATTTTAATGTGTTAATTGGATATAACAATTTCTGAAGTTAAAGTTATCTTTATGTCCCAGAAAATGGGTCATTAAAATCCATTTCCTATATATTTTCTCATTATTTAAATAAGAAAAAAAATAATAAGTGTCTCCTCATTTCTTTTCATATATTTGAATATATGTGCCAAATAGTTAAAAATCTTAATAGCAATATTACTTGTGCTTTCATTATTGGTGTACCTTAGTCATTTTCTACTTTTCTATGACTTTAAAAATGATCTTGTACAGTGGTGGCTTCTTATTATCCAGAAATGTACTAGGAATAGGTGTAATCTCATTATACTCCCAACCACTCAGTAGAAACTATGTAATATTCATTTGAATATCTCTGAGAGAGCTGAATACAGTTGAATGGCTTCATTTTCTCTGCTAGAAAATGGTACAATTACATTTATTTTTAAATGAATATTTCATAAAATTATGCAGTAACAACCATTTCAAATGCAGTTGCCATTTGCTTAGGAGAAATCTGTGATGAGATAAACCTCCAATTTGGAGAATGGAAATTTAAGGTGCTGCTCATACCAAAGTGAAATCAGGCACAATGGTGTTAGTTATCTCAATTTGATAATCACATTTTTATTGCTGTTTCACCCAATTGAACTCAGATATAAATATGTCATTAGATTTTAATAACGTAGGCAAGGGTTATAAAATATATCAACTTTCACAAACTAAGATGAAATTTTTGTATTTTTAATAATTCTGAAACATATTTTTGAAATTATAAGTTCTAATGATAGTTTCAACTATAAATATTTGGAAACCTCATAGCATTATATTAAATCTATACTTACTATTTACTTTCTAAAACATGATTTGTTTTCTTACAGAAAGAGCTATTAAAAGTAATTGTAAAAATGTCTTTTGATAGGACGATATGAACATATTGTACAATTAAAATTTTAAACATTAAAGTAATGTTTCAACATATGAAGTAGTTATATAATAAAATAATTACTGAAAATATTAACATACCAAATTACTAAATAAATAACATTTCCAAACTATGTGAAACTTTAGAATAATCAAATTTGTTGATTATTGTCAGATCTTGGAACTTACACTTTTGCTTACTAATATTAAAGTATTTATGGCAACCATGGCAATAACATGATGAGAATCTACATACCCCTTTAAAAATCAAATTTGAGGAACTTAATTTTTTAATCAAATTTTTTAAAACTTCAAAGAAACTGATGGGTCAACAATAGGTAGGCTTACTGGCATTGTTATTCGAGGAATTATTACAGTGAATACATGATGTATACTGGGTAAATTTAACCATTTGTGGCAATCTTAACCTTGTATTTACTAATATTGCCTCCACATTAGAGCTTAGAAACCATTTCTCTAAATTTTAGAGTGTATTTCATTGCAAAGGTAACTGGATCCTTTCACTTATCAGAATCAAGAGAACTCAATTATGCTTCTGTTCAATGTTTTCATGAGACAGTGATTTCACATAGTTTTATAACAGAATGTATTTTAAAAGAATATGAGCCACCATGTAATCCATTTAGAAACAATCATACTATTTGCTTTAATTATGAAGTCAAACCTGTTGCAAGGAAGATATCTTTCTTTTTATTGGAAAAAAAAAAAGAAATTTCTGCCTCCTCCCCGCCTCCCATTTCCCTCCCACTCCTCCCTCTCCTTCTCCCCTCCCCCCACTCCTCTCCCTCCCTCTCCAGCCTGAAGAGCAGTCAGGGTTCCCTGTGGAAAGTCCAAAGTCCTCCCCCCCTCAATCCTGGTCTAGGAAGGTGAACATCCAAACTGGGTAGGCTCCCACAAAGCCAGAACATGAAGTAGGATCAAAACCCGGTGCCATGGTCCTTGGCTTCTCAGCAGCCCTCATTGTCCGCCAAATTCAGAGATTCCGGTTTTATCCCATGCTTTGTCAGTCAGAGTCCAGCTGGCCTTGGTGAGCTCCCAAAGAATCAGCCCCACTGTCTCCACGGGTGGGCACACCCCTTGTGGTCCTGACTTCTTTGCTCATATTCTCCCTCCTTCTGCTCCTCATTGGGACTTTGGGAGCTCAGTTCAGTGCTCCAGTGTGGGTCTCTGTCTCTATCTCCATCCATCGCCAGATGAAGTTTCTATGGTGATATGCAAGATATTCATCAGTATGGCTATAGGATAGAGTCATTTCAGGTTCCCTATCCACAGCTGCCTCAGGAACTAACTGGGGACATCGCCCTGGGCCCCTGGGAGCCCCTCTAGATCCAAGTCTCTTGCCAACCCTAAGATGGCTCCCTTAATTAAGATGTGTGCTTCTCTGCTCCCCTAACCAACCTTCCTTTATCCCAATCAACCCGTTTCCCCAAGTTCCCCCCACCCCTCCCCTTCTCACATTTCTCTTCCCTTCTCCCCTTACCCCACCTCCCACCACACCCCCAAGATCCCAAATTTTTTGCCCGGCAATCTGGTCTACTTCCCATAACCTAGAGGCTAGCTATATGCTTTTCTTTGGGTTCACCTTCTTATTTAGTTTCTTTAGGGTATCAAATTATAGACTCACTGACCTTTATTTATCTCTAGAAACCAATTATGAGTGAGTACATCCCATGTTCATCCTTTTGGGTCTGGGTTACCTCACTCAGGATAGTGTTTTCTATTTCCATCCATTTGCATACAAATTTCGCGAAGTCATTGTTTTTTACCGCTGAGTAGTATTCTAATGTATATATATTCCATACTTTCTTCATCCATTCTTCCATTGATGGGCATCTAGGTTGTTTCCAGGTTCTGGCTATTACAAATAATGCTGCTACGAACATAGTTGAACAAATGTCCTTGTCATATGATCGGGCATCTCGTGGGTATATTCCCAAGAGTGGCATTGCTGGGTCCATGGGTATGTTGATCCCAAATTTCCTGAGAAACCGCCACACTGCTTTCCAAAGTGGTTGCACAAGTTTGCATTCCCACCAGCAATGGATGATATCTTTTTTAAAATGCATAGATACTTCAGTTTTTTTCTCAATGCTACTGAGTTGTATTTACTTATATACCCTGAAAACAATCGTTGCATAGTAATTTATATTTTTCTAGTAACAATCATTGATAATTCAGACCACCAACACCCTATAGCTCTTTGTTTCTTTTCTTTTCTTTTTTTATATTCTGCCCACAGTTACCCTTTTCTTCTCTCTTCCTAGTCTCTCTCCCAAGTCTTCCTCTGTTTCTACCCTTCCCGGTTTTTGTTCATGAAAGTGTAGATCTCCCATGGATATCATCAAACCATGCCATATCAAAGAGTCGGCTTTTACTGTTAAGTGTCGCAAAAGAGGACTAAGCCACAGAAATTTAAAGTATCTGTAAAGTACTAATGTCTTTCCCATGCATTGTCCCTTGTTGGTTATCAATCTCCTTGAGTCTCCCTATGAGTTCAGGTTAGTTGATTCTGTGGGTTTCTTGTGGTGTCCTTCACCCACTGTGGCTTGTGCAATCTTTGCTCCCACTGTTCTTCAGGATTCCCTGAGCTCTGCCCAAAGGCTGCCTGTGGATCTTTGGTGTGTTTCCACCTGTTGCAGGATGAAGCTTCTCTGAGGACTACAGGGCAAGGCAGCCATCTATAACTACAGCGTTTAGACATCATTACATTGACATTTTTTTCCCTCCAGTCATGTTTGGTTCTACTGTAGGTTTCTGGGTCATCAAGTCTGTGGGTCTTGGTGCTACAGGCAAGGTCAGTGGTGAGCTTGAGCTCCTGGCATGGCTTTTAGGCTTGATTGGTTATTTGTTGGCCACTCCTTCAATCTCTAGGTTGAATATATTTTATTAAGAATAAAAATCTTAGGTTTTTATTTTACTTTATTTATTTATTTTGAGACAGAGTTTCTCAGTAGTTTTTGGAGGTTTTCCTGGAACTAGCTATTATAGATCAAGCTGGCTTCAAACTCACAGAGATCTGCCTGCCTCTCCTCCTTAGTGCTGGGATTAAAGATGTGCACCACCACTGCCTGATTTTAGTTTTATATATCTTGAGAGTGTTTCTAGTCATTATTTTCAATGGGATAAGGATATCATAAATTATGTGTCTTAATTAATGTTCTATTACTGTGAAGAGATGTCATTACATGGCAGCTCTTATAAAGGATAACATTCAATAAAGCTGGTTTGTAGTTCACTGATATCATGGTAGAAATCATGGGTTGCTGCAGGCAGACATGATGTTAGTGAAGTAGCTAAATGGTTCCACAATAAGATCTGCAAGCAGCAGGCAGAGACATTGGATTGGCGTGAAACCCAAAAGCCTACGCCCACAGTGACACGTTATCTCCAACACGGCCACACCTCAAAATCCCTTTCAAATCGTGCCACTCCGTAATGAATAATCTTTTAAACATATGAGCCAGTGGGGGCCATTCCTATTCATACCACCACAATATTACTTAGAGATTCTTACAATTTATAATTATTAAAATTATAACTATTTTGCCTTTTACTATAGTTACTAAAAATTATAATTTCTCCATATTACCCCAGTAGGTGAACTCTCTTTCCTGGACATAATTTGGCCACTTACATTTTAAAATTAGAGCAGTCACAATTCCATGAAAACTTTACAAGTTTGGTTCCACTAACATCCACTAAGAGGCCGTTCCATCATGGAGGACAAGAAAAAAAAATTAATGGGTACCAGAGACAATGATCCCCCCCCCCATCTTGTAGCTGCTTGTAAGCTGTCCATGTTTTTGCAAATAACCACTCATCTATGCTTCTCAAAACCATGCCATTCGACAGTTTAGACATGGATGTAATTATTTTTTCACTGTCATTGGTAACTTCTCTAGGATAAATAGATATTTGTGAATATCTATCCAGAAAATGTCATGTTACATCAACACTAAATTCTTTCCTTAGAAATAAGGGCAAGTAATTGTAGGGGATTTATAGATCTCTGGAGAACATAAAGAATTGGATAATTAAAATATATAATATAGATATAAATTATTTCTAAAGTTACAGCATAAAAATTAATAATAGATACATTTATACAAATGGTGTTTTATTACCATTGAAGATATTTCTAAGGTTTTCATATTGTATATAAATATAAATACCTATATATACATGTGCTATGGTATTTCCTAACATCTTAGTTTCTCACTAAGGAGTCAATAATTAAGAGCTCATTAATGATCCCAGTTTTTTGAAATGTGACTATCCTAAAATCAAAACAATTTTAACTTACCTCTTGAGTTGTTCATTGTGGTGGCAAATAATTTTCTGTTATCTGCTGTTACCCACAATATTGAAAGTTATCTGAAGTTTCAGTTCTTGGGAAGTAAGGTTTAAGGGAAAAATTTAACTACTCTTCTCTGTTCTCAAAAGGACTTATTTTGGGATACCACATTCCATCTTCTGCAAAATAGATCACTATAGATGATCATTTTAATTAGCCAAAGGGGCATACATATCCACCCAAAGTATGATTTTTTTATAAATCTGCCATTGAACAATTCTCCTAACCCAGTGCAGTACTCAATATAAATAAAATGCTTAGTGAACAGAATTTGTTTAATATTTTCTCATTTTCTAAGTCCCCAAAATTTTGTCATACTTAAGTTTAAGACATATCCCTTAAAATAAAAGTAATCCCATACATAAAGAGGCAAGCCCCAAAGCAAACTGTGTTTTGATTTACTGTCCCACCACACAACTCTCCATTTCAGTGTCTGAGTGGGGTTTTTATACTGTTGTTCACTGTTTTCTCTAAAATAGAATCATTTTGAATGATTTGACACATGAGCTATAGGAAAATATTTTTCTCAGCTGCAGTCCACTGTTCAGTCCACCTTCAAAATCAATATTTCTAACAAAATCTGTCCTAAATAACATTGCACATTAGATATTTGGTATTGTTCTTGTTTAAAATAAGGACAAGCCATTTTACTTGGTGTGTTAAAAACTGAAAAATTTCAATGATTTAGCAAATGATTACCAACTAATGAGAGGTCTGAGACTATAATCTTCTTGGGACATTGTGGCCTGTCAGTACCGTAAGCTTACTAGCAATTCTCAAAAGTTATTGGATATCTTTTATATTTGTCCGTCTTTGTCTTTACTCACTAATTTGATCTCCCACATTCTGTTTGAAAAATCTATTCTCTAATCGAATTCTTATATAACTTTCCCAGCTTGGTGGAAACAAACTACATGTTTGGTCTTGACTTAAGTATCTAATTTACAATATGACTATTGTCAAATACCCCACTCTTCCAAAAAATAACCTTTGCATTTATCACAAATATCACAACACATTGCTCTTATCACTTTTGGTTTTCAGCTTTCTGAAAATTTCTATTCAGATAAAAAGTTTGGCTCCAAATTTATACTGTAATTTATAGTGAAAATTGTCACACTTATAAGAGAACTTCTGAAAAATGAAATCATGCCTCATGCTTATATCTGCTCACTCAACTAATTTTTGCTTCCTTTGTAAGAAATTAGATGCTAGTTTGTTTTATCTCATTTTTCATGAAAATGACATAAAACTTAATTACCCTAGCTACCATCAGTTTTGTTATCTAATTGTCAACTCTATGTGTCAATAGATGTTTCTTGTTGGTCGTACTATGTTTCAAAAATGTGTTTTCTCTTTTGTCCTTTTAAGTTATTGCTTTATGCTTCTTATCTTCCATCAAATGATAGAGTCGCTCATAAATTTCTGTTCAAATATCAAGTTTGGCTCCAAATTTATAGAGAAAATTGTCACACTCACAAGAGAATATCTCAAAAATGGCATCATGTCTCATTCTTATATCTTCGACTCAGCTGATTTTTCCTTCCTTTGTAAGAAATTAGATGCTTGTCTCCTAGTATCATCTATTATGCTCGCAGACTACATTATACTCACCTTACTTTTTCAGTACATTATTAAAAATTATTTTTCTAACCACAATCAATAATAACTTCCTTACAATACATAATCTATTTAGACCAACAATTTACAATTCTTCTCTTATGCCAAGTATGACCTTCTCCTTTTATGCTATAGATATAATGGCTATTTATACAAATGTTTCTATTTGTACATTCATTTTATTTTCAACTTTCTAAAAAATTCTTTATCTGTAAAACCACTAAAATACCACTTTATAAATACAATATTGTTTGTTAATGTACCATCAATCCTGTTTTTTATAAATCAATTTAGCTATCCTTCATTTTACTCTAACTTGGTTATCAGCAGTTTTTTTCATTATAACTCTCTATTTTTGTAGAAGATTCTTTGTGTTCTGATATCAAATATTTTCCTGCTTACTTCCCTGAATTCCTCCCTGCCAGTTTCTGCTCACTCCATGCCTTCACAGTGGAATGTTCTAGTACTCTGTCTTTGAATTTCTTTCCTTTCATGTCTGCATCCACTAGAATCTGCCTATTGGCTTTAAATAAATAATTGTATTTTTATGACTTCCAAGTTCATACCTATAACCTGACCTGTGGATTTCCTATATCACTGCTTATTCTGAATTTCAACATGGACACATTTCGGATCTATGGCAGTGGTGGTATTCATACTAGTACAATTTTACCCTCAGGCTAACTTCAAGTTATGTGTTTGTATTATTTAATTCTTACTGGTCTCTATGCTCCTATCCACTCATTCCAGCCACTCCCTTCGTATAAAACATTGAGTTATCACTATCACTTTTTGCTGTCATTGGCATTATATTCACTGGAAAATATACTGGTTCTTAATTTAAAATAAAAATTGACTTGTAAAACTACACAAAGTTTATTCATATGATAAAAAATTGGGCTTTTTTTTTTGTTTGCTTGCTTGTGAGTGTGTGTGGGAATGTCCTTGTGGTCATATGTGCATTCAAGTTTGTGTTTGTATATATAGTTTTTATATATAGTTATAGTATATGTATATGGCAGAGAGCCTCAGATTTTACTTTTCAGAAACTTTCTATATACTTTGAAATTGTACGTAATAGTCATCTGGGTTACCAGTTGTGCTGGAGGTGCTAGACAAAAAAATTCACCACTGCTATAAATTTTATGTATTGATCTTAGGTTCTTATGCTTTTATAACAAGCATTTTACCAACAGTGTCATTTACCTTACCACAAAAGGGCATTTATATGACCCCCAATAAAGGATGACAAACTACATCTGATATGCCTTAATAGATTTAACATGGTTGTAGAACTGATAAAATATCAAATATTTTATCAATATATATCAAATATATCAAAAAATATCAAATAATTTCAAATATTATTTTAATATATTTTATTCATTGTTCCTGGTACAGAGTCCCATGGGGACATTTTCATACAAGTGTTTAATGTATTTTGAGATTTGTTTTTTTTCTGTATATGGTGAATGGAATTAGCCCCAGTGTCTTGTAGAAACAAGTGAAAATACATTTTAAAGAGTATAATATATGTGACTGTTAACAGTTACAAATGAAACTTTTTGAACATCAGCTAAAACAAGCAGGGAATATAAACAACAGAAGTTGCATGCACTGAAGAATCAACAATCATGGTATGAGCACTGAAATATATATATTAGAATATTTAGATGGTAGAAACCCTTTGATTTTACAATAAAGACTACAGTTGTCACAATAGCATATTTTCTGTTATGACCCATAACGACTATTTTTTACCTAGGATGTGAGAGACCCTGGGTTTAATCCCCAGCAATACCAGGAAATGTAAAAATCAATCAAACAAACAAAAAACTTACTTATTCTAAAAATCAATTAGAATGTGGAAGTGGAAAAAAGAAAACATGTTTACATAAATAAAAGAGACAAATATAATATGGTCTGAATCCCAAATTTGTCTATTCAAAAACTGAATTAGAATGTGGGAGTGGCAAAAAACACATTGAAATAAGGAAAGAGACATACATAATAATATGGTCTGAATCCCTCAGCCATCTTTACATATGATGATGGCCAAGATATGAAAGGCCACTCTTTATCCCATTCCTTCTGGACATTGCCTGAAATGCTTACCTTATAAATATTTCTATTTAGAACAATCCAGCGAATTAGCAATAAGTTTGTAACTTCTACTACGTGAAATATAAAATTAATCTGTAGGAACTCCTTATGATTCCACACATGGAAATTTGGTTGTTGACCTGTGAGCCCTACACATGTAGTTCTGATTTGAGTAAAATTACAAACTTTCAAAAACTATGTCATATACTTTCTATATAAGCAGTCTGGTCTTTACTAATTTGGGGTTCATCTGGGAAACTCATCTCCCCTGAGCTATTATTCTTTGTTGCTGCATTATACACTTGCAACGTATTTTTTCCAGATTGTCTTTTTATACAAATGTCCTTTATCATATCTGAGCTGAGATTTTTGAGCAAAACCCACTAAACTCAACATTTCTAAAACTGAAGACACAACAGAAATAACAAGAGAATCAAGAATACAGCAGACTAATTCTGCACTCTAATCAGGACCTGAAGGGCCCTCCCTGAAACTCACAAGCTGTTAGAGCAAGGGAGAGATAAGTCTTCCCAAGAGCCACTTAGTAAAGTACCACAATATGTGTAGTAAATATGTGGCAAATTCATCAAGAAGCTAATATTATGAGGTCAGCAAAAGTATTATGAATTTTAAAAAGTAGTATAAAATCTAAGAATGCACAACTGTAGAAATTGTGAAGAGCTAAATGTATGATCTATGGCTGATGATGTGGAGAATAATGGTAAAGATTCTGAATAGCCAAGATTCTGTTTTTACTGTACTTAATTTGGTAGAGATACAGGACTATTTTATACTCTGTATTAAAAGAGCATATTTATACTTCATTTTATAGGAAAGAATCTATGTACAGAGTATATATATATATATGTGTGTGTGTGTGTGTATTGTATATATATATATATATATATATACACACACAAATTGATAAACTTTTTTCAGAAATAACTTTAAATCTAGATTCGATACTTCAATACAAAGTTGTAGTTTAGGAGAAAGGGAATAACCAAAGAAACTGGTGGTTATGAATGTTTCATTTGTAACACAAATGCTAAAGAGATGCATAGGGGGACAATGAGAAGAAATTCAAAATCTCAGCAATAAGATGAAACTTTTTGTTTTGTCTTTTTATGGCTTTCTAAAATGGATGGTATCAATAGATCAGAAGCCACAACAGACTGAGAGAAATATATTAAATGTGATACTTCATAACTTAGAAATGAAAACTTGGAGGATTATGTGATTCATGTTTTATTTTGAAGGGATTCCATGCTTGTCTTTTTCTGGGAAGTGATATTCTCTTACTCTCATTCTTCTTTACTTCTCTCCCTCTTTGTCATTTTGAGAAAACGATTGAATGTTCATATTGTGCTAGCTGCAAACTTGCTAAGTATTCCATACTGAATAAAGAACAAACTGTACCTCCCCTTGGCTGGGATAAGATGAAAATGCTACCACACCCAAATCACTAAACATTATTTAAATAATTATAAAGTTTTTATCAGAATGTAATATCAACATACTGTGATTATATCACAACATATATATGCTTAGGGCAGCACTTCAATGTCACGCCCATGACCCATTTAGGCAGTAAATTCACCAATTAAGCAAAATATAAATGTCATTCTAAAGAGATTAAGTTTTTAAAGACATGTGATTAGAATAATAGTTGAGACAAAAAAGACAAAGCTTGTCCCATGCAGGGAATACATGTACTGGGTGTTTCATGCTACTGATGCTCTAATCAGAAAACAAAAGACTATAAAAGCAAAAGATCATGGCTGACAATTAGTAAAATTAGGCAGGGAAATATCCTTGTAAATATGGACTTAAAATAGCAATAATCAATTATATTTATAGTGTGGGAATATTTTAATTTTATGTACATAAAACACAGCTATGATGTTTAAGCATGTGGCTTTATAATACACACATAATTAGAATTTTCGTCTTTCTGTGATACTATAAATCCCATTTATCCATAAAGACAACAAAGCATTAACACAATGAACATGTATTAATACTACTAACATGATTATTGACATTGCCATGCAGGTTTTTTTTTTTTGCTGCTATCAATATGTTGTTTATATTACAAGGAAAACCTTTTGTTTCTCTGCCATCATCCTGTATGAGTCCAATAATAAAACGCCTGAAAGCTAAAAGGAGTCAATTTGGAAGTGAAAGGAGACGTGGAAGCATTTTAATTTTCAATAGCTTTACAATGGAAAATTGGCATTGTTCAGCGACTCTATTATTAACAGGTCACACTCTATTCACCTTTTAACTTATGGGTAGACAACTGAAAAAGCGAGATTAATCTATCAGTTACATAGTAGAAAGGTATATAACAATGTTGCATAATACTATTTGCTGTAAGTTGTTAGATAATACTAGGATATTAGAGTGATTAGAAAGGAAAAATGCAACATATGTGTATACTTGTATTTACACAAGGGTCAGGAATTATCATTTGGAAACAATTTGAAATTAATGCAGTAACGAAAGTATTCCATGAAAGGGTTATATTCCCATTCTTGCTTTCATGCCTAGCAATTTTATTGAAAATCATTCAGTAATGAAATGACTTTATGGAGTACTTTAATGCAGTTTCAAAAGAGTACTTTTTATCTTTTAAATATTTTTTATATTTTAAATATTTTCTTCAGGATTGACATGTGTGAACTGGGTGCTGTTGCGGTTGTGGAGCTGAGCTGTGTGCTCAGGACCTTAAAGCACTAGGCATGTACTACACCAGTGAGCTATATTTCAAACAAACTCTCTGTTAATTTTGCATTAAGATATTCTTCATTTCAAAGTGTAGGTTTCTTGAATTATTTTTTTAAATTAAATATTTAAAATACAAATATGATTCTTTTAGGGAATATTTAATTTTGTTATTTTTGGGTTTTTCTCATTTTTATTGATTTTTATTGAGCTCTACAGTTTTCTCTGCTCCCCTCCCTATCTCTCCCCTTTCCCTTTAAACCGTCCCCCAAGATCCCTATGCTCCCAATTTACTAGGAGATCTTGTCCTTTTCTACTTCCCATGTAGATTAGATCTATGTAAGTCTCTCTTTCATTGAGTATTATGTGACTGTATAACATACACATATATGCATATATATATATATATATAATATGATGACATCAAATAAGAAATACTGATAAATTATTCACCTCAAATGTTTAGCTTAAGATAAATTGTTCTTATTGTTGTACATAACATTGGCAGTTATTATTTCTTCCCTTTCAGCTAAACAGATGTTTAATAATATTTCACCATATCATTTACTACATTTAATTTAATACATAACATTTAAACTGTGTTGTGAAATAATTAGGCGAGGAATTGTGCTAAAGACAAAGAGAGACAAATACATACATACGTACATACATACATACACTCACGGAGAGAGAGAGAGAAGAGAGAGCTATGTCCTGATGTGTTTAAGAAACAGCAAATAGGAAGGCACATAGAGTAATATTTAAAGAAATTTCCAAACATATTTAAAACAGAATAAAATGAATAGTAAAATGAATCCTTAGCCACCAAGGAAAGAACAAAAGGACAGAGGAACAAATGCAAAGCTAAACAAAAACTTGAAAATGTTTTCACAAAAGAGAATGTTAAGATGGTAAACAAACATAGAAAATGTGTTCAAAAAGTTAAAGGCCATCCAGGTCTCCAGACTGAATGAATGCATTTTACTTCTCCTGCCAAGGAGATATTGAATGAGAAGCTACAAAGGGAAAACCTAGAAGGTGAAGGAGAATAAGCAATGTAATACATTTCTGCAACATTTTGCTGTGCCCTGACAATGTAGTACCACTACTTTACTAAAGTAAACTTCAAGACCATGCATCAGTAAACAATGGCAGAAGGTTTATGGTGATGTTTTTCAAATTTGATGAGAAACGTAACTGGGCCAGTTGTCATTTGGGAGTAGAATGGATTGTTTATTGTGGTGCAGTTACCTAATGTTATGCTACTAAACAGTGAGAAGTTCTTGTAATCCTGTATCTGGAAGATTAATGTATCAAGCATGAAGGTATTAAACAAAAGATATCAAAAGCAAAATAGGAACCAGTGGATCATTCTAAGCACATAAAGTTGGGAAACAGATGTGACTGACATGCTGATAACCATCAGATTATTACCTTTGAAAAAGATAAACATAGAAAAGTATAAAACTTGTTTGTCTTGGGTGCTGCATTTTTTATATTTAAAACCATCATAATGTTCTCATTATACAGTAATATTCTTAATATCTTTCATTTTGTAAATTTTTACTTTCATAAATTCAATAATTCACGGTATACTATATAGTGACTGTGGACTTTTATACTTAGAAGGGGAGCTGGTTCTTAATAATAGCACAATTGTCTAAATTTAGATCTATTAAAGGCAAGATGAATGAGCCAATGATATTCACAAAAATGCACCTTGCCTCCAGACCTTCAACAAGGTATTAGTTAAATGGATTTTGAGAAGGTCATGATTGGATGAGTCTCTGAAATTTACTATTCCACACATTATTTTTCTATCAAACTGGTTATCTGTTTTATAAAACCTTCCATCTATGTGATTATATACTAAGTAGCTTGAATTATTACAGTTACAATTGACTACATGGTCACTGACCTGACCAGCGACCAATCACTCTTAGCCATATTATGTTGTCAGGATGCTAATTATGGAGGTCAAGCAGCTTCTTCAATGATCTCAACCTGGTTGTGAGTTATACTTGGACTTCTGTTCTGTTATAGCCTTCAGGTATTTTCTAAAATTTTTTCTTACTTTCTAATACAGATATTAAGAAAAAATGAAAATCTTTTTATTTTTTTCTTAGAAAATATTCTTTAGGAAACAATAAAAGGGAAGAAAATAGCAATATATCAAGGTTAAATAGTGTAGTCCAATTTACATCTCTGTGTTTGGGTATGTTTCAATGTGTTTGCGTGTATGTGTGTGTGAGAGAGAAAGAAGCAGAGAGAGATTAAGTCATAGAGACACGGAGAAAAAAGCCTTGATATTTTGTGATGCTGTCTTTAATTCCTAAATACAATGGATTAATTCCCCATGAAATCTTCAAATATGTAATTTGAATTATGTAATTTGTGGCAAAAATCACACCAGTTCCAAAACCTTCATTCTATTTACTATGATTTCTATCATATTTAAATAGTGTGTTCACACATCAAATATGCTTACTTGACTGACAAGAAGTACATTAAGGGCTTCATGACATAAAATCTGGTCTCGTGTAATAAAGAGGTGATGTAAAGATGTGAAAAGTAAAATAAATTCCATTATTTCAGTGAGCAGTAACATTCATTCTTTGAATGACACATTCTACAATTAGATACTTTACAAATATGATGGAGAGTTAGAATGTCACTTATGCTAAGGTAACTAATTCTCTGATACATATGCCTTGAACCGTGAGAACTGTGCTGGAAATTCAGGAGAGAAAACACACATATCAAACAGAATTGTTAATAGTAGTTATAGATACGGATCAACAAAGAACAAAAGACTGAAATTCATTACCAGAGGGTTCACAAGTGAAGCTAGGGACCATTATTGACCACACACTGAAACAATAAGAATCACTGAGCTAAAGTATTCAACTTTAGGTTTTTTTTTTTTTTAATTTTTATTTCCTGAGGAGAATAGAACAGATTCTAAGCTGCTTCAGCTAGCTCTTCCAAACTAGGACTTCGCAGGTCTAGCACATTCTCAAATTACTATGTATAAATCCAAAGTGAAAAAGAGGAGAAATTAAAAGCTTCTATGTTAATATGTAAAACTGGCCCCAAAGTGGTTATTTATTCATCCATTTTAAATAATAAGGCAAAGTTCAAAGGCAGATTAATCTGCAAGTATTTTTTAGCACCTTTGATGTACTTGTTCTGGAAGAATTATTTAAAATATAACTTCTCTTTAAACCAAATATTGTTATGAGATTGTTTTCTTTTATTCTTATTTTTCAAAAAGAAAACAGACTATTTATTTTACATACCAAACCCAGTTCCCACTACCTCCCCTCCTCCCATACCCTCCTCCTTCCACTCCACCCCACCCCCACCCACTTCTCAGAGGGTAAGGAATATTGCTTTGAGGAAAGACCAAGGCCCTCGCTACTATATCTAGGTTGTGCAAGATATCCATCCAAAGAGAATGGATTCCAAAGACCAGTACAAGCAGTACGGATAAAGCCTGGTGCCTATTCCAGTAGCCCGGCAGTCTGCCCAGATCATACAATTGTCACGCAAATTCAGAGGATCTAGTTAGGTCCTATGGTGGTGCCTTCCCTGTGCAGCTGGAGTTGGTGATATACCCTTAGCACAGGTAAACTGTTATAATGGGTGACTTCATCATGGTCTTGACCTCTTTGCTCATATTCTCACTCCTCACACTCTTTGGCTGGACTTTGGGAGCTCAGCCCAGTGCTCTGCTGCGAGTCTCTGTCTCTGTTTCCATCAGTTGTTGGATGAAGTTTCTATGATGACATTTAAGATACTCCCCTATCTGACTACTTGACAAGGCCAGTTCATGCACCCTCTTCTTGATTGCTTAAGGTCTTAGCCGGTGTGATCCTTGTGGGTTCCTGGTAAATAAGGGCTAATACTTATATTCCTCAAAGTGTTCCACATTATAGCACATTATGGAGCTACAGTTCCGCTGATACCAAAACCACTCAAAAATTCAACCAAGAAAGAGAATTACAGACCATTCTTACTCATGAACTTAGATGCAAATATACTCAATAAGATACTGGCAAACTGAATCCAAGAATGCATCAAAAAAATTCATCCACCATTGCCGCACATCCCCCCCCCATCCCCCCGTCTGCACTCTATCCGCTAGAACCCAGTTCATGAGCTTCTGGTAAGGGGATGGAGGTTGAAGAAACACACACAGACGGACCAACACACGGACCTTCAATCACTGGTACAAAAGCCCTTCTTTAATAGCACCACGGAGGCTTAAATACACAGCCGTCAATGGCCAACAGGTGAAAATCCCATCCTCTGATCTTCTAGGTACAGTACATCTTTTAGTAACTTCAATTAGAAGGCTCTAGCAGGGAAGAGCAACTGAAGGCCAGGACTCAATTAGTCCCAACACACCATAATCAAATCAGCTTCATCCCAGAGATAGTTCAACATACAAAGATCCATCAATGTAATCTAACATATAAATAAATTGAAAGAAAAAAAGTGTGATCATTTCATTAGATGCTGAAAAAGCTTTCAACAAAATCCAACACTCCTTCATGATAAAGATCTTGTTATGAAAGTTCTAAGGTGATTATTTTCACATAGTTTACTGAATAAGTTTGAAGTAGGAATTGATAAATGATTTTGGTTCTGAAATTTTCAAAAAGAAAGCAAAACACTTATTTTATAAGACAATTGGAGTAGTGAGGTTGTCTAGTTCCTAAGTCACAGTGGTGATTCTCATTACTTATAAAAAGTCTTTTGAACATTTGATTTTCTAATAAGGTTAATGTTTATGTGTGAACAGTAAATATATTTCATAATCTTCATGGAAAGCACTTTATAAAATCATCATTAAAACTGGGGTTGTTTCATGCTTTCTAGACTTTTATAGTTAGATTTTAAAATAAATAAAGACAAACACAAGGGAAAAACATTCAAATTTTACTTTTATTATAGATTTTTATTGAGCTCTACAATTTTCTAGACTCCCCTCCCTGCCTCTCTCCTGCTCTTCAAGCCTCCCCCAAGTTTCCCATGCTCCTAATTTAGTCAGGAGATCTTGTCTTTTTCTACTTCCCATAAAGATTAGATCTATGTATGTCTCTCTTAGTGTCCTCACTGTTGTCTAAATTCTCTGGGATTGTGATTTCTAGGCTGGTTTTGTTTGTTTTATGTTTTAAAAAAACACTTATGAGTGAGTACATGTGATTTTTTTTCTGGGTCTGTGTTACTTCACTCAAAATTGTGTTTTCTAGCTCCATCCATTTGCCTGCAAATTTCAAGATGTCATTATTTTTTTCTGCTGTGTAGTACTCCATTGTGTAAATATACCACATTTTCTTTATCCATTCTTTGGTCAACGGGGATTTAGGTTGTTTCCATGTTCTGACTCTGACGAACAATGCTGCTATAAACATCATTGAACACATGTCCTTGTGGCATGATTGAGCATCCTTTGAATATATACCCAAAAGGGATATTACTGGGTCTTGCAGAAGGTTGTTTCCTAATTTTCTGAGAAATCACCACACTGACATCCAAAGGAGCTGTACCAGCTTGCATTCTCATCAGCAATGCAAAAGTGTTCCCTTTACCCCACAACCTCTCCAGCATAAATGGTTAACAGTGTTTTGGATCTTGGCCATTCTTACAGGTGTAAGATGGAATCTCTGAGTTGTTTTGATTTGCATTTCTTTGATGACTAAGGATCTTGAACATTTCCTTAAGTGTCTTTAGCCATTTTAGATTTCTCTGTTGAGAGTTCTCTGTTTAGATCTGTACTCCATTTTTTATTGGATTATCTGTTCTCTTGACTATGAATTTCTTGAGTTCTTTGTATAATTTGGAGATGTGGGGTTAGTGAAGATCTTTTCCCATTCTGTAGGCTGTCATTTTGTCTTGTTGACCATGTCTTTTGCTTTACAGAAGCTTGTGAATTTCATGTGGTCACATTTATTAATTGTTTATCTCAGTGTCTGTGCTGCTGGGATTATATTTAGGAAGTGGTCTCCTGTGTCAATGCGTTCAAGTGTATGCTTTGTATTATATAATCACTTTGTATTATATAAGGTTCAGTGTGGTTGGCCTTATGTTGAGATCTTTGATCCATTGGACTTGAATTTTGTGCATGGTGATAGATATGGGTCTATTTTCATTCTTCTAAATGTTAATATCCAGTTATGCCAGCACCATTTGTTAAATATGGTTTTTTTTTCCATTTGATATTTTTTGATTGTCAAAAATCAGGTGGTCAAAGGTGTGTGGATTAATATCCAGGTCTTCGATTTGGTTCCATTGGTCCTCCTGACTGATAAAATGTGATTGATTATTGCCTTTAAGAATTTCCCTATAGAGGTAATTGGCATATCTATTTTAGTGCATTTGTCTATAGCAGATTAGACATGGATTAACTTAAATAACCTGCATAGATATCAGAAAATTACTGTAGGGAAATGCATTGTAACCTGAGTGGGCTGTTAAATGGGTAGTGATGAATGTTGGAAGTTTATCTTTGTGGAATAACATTTATTAAATATGTGCATAAAGTTAAGTAGTTTTAATGATAAAAGATGTTTTTATTCCCTATCCTTAGTTAAACAAATGCATATATCCACTGTGCAGAAGTGGGGCAAATTTAGTATGTACTTTTAAGCTTTGGAAGCATAGGATTTATTACTTTTTAATTTATCAATTTTTCACAAGGATTGAAATAAATAAAAGATTAGAAATTTCTAGTGATCTATTTCTTTGTGTATCAAAATACTATAGGGTACCTTAGAAAACTCACAGAATCCCAGTGTAGCTTTTAAAATATTTATAGTAATCAAAGAAGTGTTTCACTACTGCCAGAAACACTGGAAATGTTAATTGAAGGCAGTTTAAATATTCTACATAAATGTAATATTTTAGCACGGCATCCTATGTGTAAAAGGCTGGATTTTCAGGATGTGCTGTGATTTAAAAATAAATGTGAGTTTCATGAGAAAGTTAGTATGTATGGGAAGTTAGGGTGTGGTGCTTTGTTTGACTGAGAATAGTCTCAACTTCCAAATAGCACAAGTTATCCATAATTATTTAAGATTATTTAATAATTCTTCAAGACATATTTTAACTGAATAAGTATACATGTTTTTCAAATGGCAACTAAGTGTTTAAACATAAATGTAGTATAAGTATTATAACCCTGTATATGGAAAATCAGTATTTTAGGCACTTGTTTTGGAGAATAACCTAATGAGAAAATGTTTGCATAGCAAACATGTTGTAAAGTACTAAAAATTGGAAATTTCTTCAACAAAATAAAGAACTACAGCTAAATTGCTGGGGATGTGAAAGGAGCCACCTGCTCCATTCACATGGTATCTGCATTTGTAAGACATCACTGATGAGTCTAAGGCAATTCTATACACTCAGATAAACTTATGATCATTGAAACATGCAGCCCTACACATACAACCTAAGTAAGGCTAAAGTATAGTCGTCGTTGCTATAGCATGCAGACAGAGATGCCTTATGACTGTAGGAAGAGTGTAACTGCTTCTGAGTCCTTGTGCTGCATCTAATATCCTTCCACTTTCATTGGCTCAGCATAACCAAGGTCTGTCAAAGTGAAGGGCGCATAGTCACACCAGGACCTGTGCAGGAGATGAAATATCTGTAAATAATCATTTTATTTTTTTTTTTGCAAATAGTTAAAAATATGACGCTGGCTGATAAGGCATTCCTACCTAATTGCAAAGCAGATGATAAAGTAATTAGATCATTAGTTCATATTTTTCTTATATGTACCAAACTAAGAATTTAGTATTTTAATCTACTAATGTACTAGTATTTTAATCCTTTTCGTCTGCTCTATGTACTCTTGCTAATTCAAAAATCTCATTTATGCATCAGTTATTGTGAAAATTTTTATTTATATATTTGTTCATTTATCATGCATGCATTTCTACATTTGGTTGGTTCCATAACTTTTACTTCAAAAATGGACATTGTTGACATCAGATTTTTTGTTGGGGAAAAACATTGTGGTAAATTCATGTTTTTCATCTGAAAAGTTTATAGTCTATATTTTCTATTTTATCTTTTATTTAACTTTGTAACATTAGAACAAGAAGTAGCAAGCTTCGTTTTAATATTTTCATAAATATATGTCATTATGCTTTGTTCTTATAAATCTCCTTCTCCCATTTCTTTTTTCTTATCCTCATCTTATTGGCTCCATGCTTCTTAGAAAGCAACTTCACCATCTGTTTTTCCATTACATGTATTCCAGTACTTTCTCATTTATTCTTCCACGCATACCCCTTCAGGTCTTATCCTACCTTCTGTTCTTGCCCATAACCCTGTCATTATAAACTAGAATACCCATGTCCATTTTTACCCATGATATTTGGAAGAGTTTATCTAGGAGAGATGTGAGATGCAAAGTTTAAACTTATATACATATAAGAAAGAGAACAGACAAACAGAACAAAGACTGAAGTCATTTAATTTATCATGAATATCATGAAGTCAATACTACAACCATTAGAGGCTATTTTAAACTAAATTAAATAAAAGAAAATGTAAAGTAGAGAACAAGAACAAAACCTGACATGTCCCTTTGGCTTTTCTTCTCCTGGGAAGGGTTTCTCTGATAAAATAGTGCAATTAGCTTCAGATACTTTGAAAGTGACAACTCAGGCCTAGTTAAAACTCCCCTTTAGGCAATAGTTCTGAGCTGTGACACAATCAGTTAAGTCAGATCCATTCTGGGGACTCTTAGACAATGAGTGATTATCTTTGAGTTTTTTTAAACCTTTATGCTAAATGTGTTAAATTGGGAAGCTTCAGAGGTTTGTCTCAATCTGTTTTGTTTCTTTTATATATTATATTTTTTTGTTTTATAATTCTTAGAGTCATGGAATTTGAAATTTATATTCCTATTTGAACACACATAAATTTCATTCAATAAATTACTTTAAAAATCATTTAATTTAAAGTGAATTTGTAAGAACTTTAATGAAATTTGTTATTAAACAAATGCCATAATTATGAATATATACTTATATATTTTTGAAATATAAACTTATTACTAAATATCTTTAATTTTATAAACTCAGTAATTATAATTTTTATTTGAAAGTGTTTTATTCTATCATGCTTCTCTCGCAATTCTATCACATTTCTCTACTCTGGAAGCTGTGATAGAATACAACTGAGGTAATGGCATAGAATAAAAGGCTCATTGCACTTAGTGTCTCAGGCAAAGTGCTGCCAGGGTTTACTTTTTGGTAAGGTATGTCTTATACCTTGAGTAAGGCTAATTTGTTCTTCACTGTATATATAATTTTTCACCTAGGCTTGTGAACCCATGGTAGTCCTAATTCTTTGTAGGTTGCTAGTTTTGTAGGATTAAACTCCCATAGTTTTTGACATTTAACCTCAGTTACTTCCTTAATGGACTCATGTCAAAATGATTCACATTTGAGTGAAATCTTCAAATATGACTTATAAAGGCACAAAATGCAGTCACTGACATGCATACTTTATTTTAATTTAAATATATCACCATAGCATTTTGTACAAATACTTAAAAAAAGTTTTCTGTGAGCAAATAAAATCTAATAAACTTTTCATCAGGGAAACGCAAACCAAAACAATTCTGAGACACCATTTACACCTTTCAGAATGGTTAAGCTGAAAAAGTCTGAGGGCAGGTTATGTTGGTGAGGATGTGGAGTAAGGGAAACACTGCTGCATTGCTGATGGGAGTACAAACTAGTACAGCCAATTTGGATACTAGTATGGTTTTCAGAAAATTGAGAATCAGTATACCTCAAGATCAATAATACCACTCGTAGACAAATACCCAGAGGATGCTCAATCCTACCACCAGGACACTTGCACAACTATGCTTCTAGCATCATTATTTATTATAGCCAGAACCTAGAAACAACCTAGAATCCCCCTCAACCAATGAATAGATCAAAATAAGTGGTACGTTTATACACTGAAACATTTACTCAGCTGTAAAAAAAAAAAAAAAAGCTTGAAATGCTCAGACAAATGGATAGAACTAGAAAAAAAAAATCATTCAAATTGAGGTAACCCAAGCCCAGAAAGACAAACATGGCATCCTTTTGCTGATAAGTGAATATTAGATGTAAAATAAAGGATAACCAGATTGCAATCTCCAGCACCAGAGAAGCCATGTAACAAGGAAGGCATTAAGAAAGACCCATGGTTCACCTTAGGAAGGTGAAATTTATCACCTGAGTAAACCAGAAGGAGGGGGTAGAGAGGAAGGGATGGATGATTTGAACATTAGTATATGGGACAGGCAAAAGTGTTGGGAAGGACAGGAGGGAAAGGAATGAAACAGAGATCTTGATAGAAGGAAACATTATGGGGCAATTCTCAGGAATCAACCAGGATGAATTAAATCTGAACTTAAAATGCTTGTAGTTCTGAAGAGAAACAAAATTGTAGGACATTGAGAGAAAAGTTCCAGAATAATTATATGTAGCTTGAGTCAATAGAATTGCTGGGATTTATAGAGGAATTTTGAAGAGAGCACAATAGATACAGAGCAAACACAGTCAGTCTATCTTAAACATGTATGAGAATACTGCAATTAATGCATTTCTTTGCACAAATAATGAACACTATTAAAACAATGTGTAAATTATATCATTTTTTATGAAAACCTACTGCAGTTATTTATAAACATTTTCATTTTCATTTTGTTTAAATACATTTCTGAGCAATGAAATTGATCAGTATTTCTAAAATCACACAGTAATGTTAAATTGACCTTGGAAAGTTACACTAATGATATTAAATGGCAATAGATAGTCCTAGGAAATATTTGAAACTAATTTTACAGAGCAACGCTAATTGAGTAAGTTCACCAAGGGACAAAAATTATATTAGGAGAACAGCTTCTAACCTGAGCATTGAAAACACTAATTATACAATGATATTTTAGTACAGAGCCAGATACAAGATCAATGATGTTGGAGCACAAGGAAGGTAAAGAAGACGGCCAAGGACTAATGAGAAACACTGACCCATAATCTGGTATTAAAGAAAATACATGGCAAATATATACTTATTAGACTATTTATAGTAATGGAAAATTTAAAATTATACTTCAAATATAAGCATATATTCTTTTTTTTTGTTTGTTTGTTTGATTGATTTTCAAGACAGGGTTTCTCCGTAGCTTTTTGATTCCTGTCCTGGAACTAGCTCTACTAGACCAGGCTGGCCTTGAACTCACAGAGATCCACCTGCCTCTACCTCCCGAGTGCTGGGATTAAAGGCGTGTGCCACTACTGCCAGGCAAACATATATTCTTTTAAAAATACAATCATTGAAAATTTAGAAAAACCTTGATGAGAAATATTGACTATATGAAAACTAAAGGCTATTTTCTCACTTGAGTATGTTCCTGTATACCTTAGTTCTGCTCTTTCCTTTAAACCTAGCATACAAAAATAAAATACACAAATGAGTTTTATGGTGGAAACCTCATCTTCATCAAAAAATTCTTCTTTCACAAAAGATATACAAAATAACCTGAAGTTCTATTTTAAGGAAATTTTTTAAGTGAGATAAGAATGACTTAAGATACAAATGAAAGAAAGGAAAATCAAGATGACTTAGTTAGCATTTATATTGCTTTGCTGAAATACCATGACCAAAAACCAAATAGTTTATACTTCCACAGAATGTCTCAGCATTGTAAAAAAAATAAAGACAGGAACACAAACACATCAGGTACCTGGAGGCTGGAACTGATTCAAAGACTATTGATGTTTGCTGCTTAATGATTTCCTCATCATGGCTTGTTCAGTCTTCCTTCTTCCAAAACCCAGGGCTACCAACATAGAGATGGTACCACCTACAATGAGCTGGGCCCGCTTGTATCAATCACTAAATAAAATATTTGACAGCCAAATCTTATGGAAGTATTTTCTCAATTGTGATGACTTTCTTTCAGGTAACTCCAGCTTGTGCCAAGAAGATATAAAACTAACCAACAGAAAAGGCAAGATATCAGTAACACTTTTCAAAAATTGCATAAAATTGAGTAGAAAATGATGAGTTGAAAAACCAGTGAGAATATTTACCAATTAGATTTTAGTATTCTTCATTCTGTGATTTTTAAATAAAGCCGTCTCAATGTGCATTAAAATTAAGGATATGCAGAAAGTTTCAGAATAAAAAATAAAAATATTCTTATTCCTACATTCCTCAAAAAGAAGTACATTGTTGTAGTAAGAGGAGCGGCCTGGCTGTGCCCCTGTACCTGGCCGCCCGCATGGCCCAGCTTAAGCCCTGAAATAATTACACGAAAACTGTTTTCTTTTAATCACTGCCTGGCCCATTATTGGCTAGCTCTTACATATCGACCTAACCCATTTCTGATAATCTGTGTAGCACCCCAAGGTGTGCTTACCGGGGAGATTCTAGCCTGCATCTGCAGGGACTGGGAACATCATGGCGACTCCTTCTGACTCAGCTTCCTTCTCCCAGAATCCTCTTCTGTCTACTCCACCCACCTAAGGGTTGGCCTATCAATGGGCTCAGGCAGTTTCTTTATTTTAACCAATGAAATCAACAGATTGATATATGACACTCCCACATCACTTCCCCTTTTTCTGTTTAAACAAAAAGGAAGGCTTTCATTTTAACATAGTAAAATTACATATAGCAAAACAGTTATCAAGTAAGAATTACAGTTACAATATTTATATCTATTTTATCTTTTATCATAACTAAGAAAACTATAACTATCCATTCTTCAACTCCATCAAAGACTCCAGAAGGATATAATACTATTTAAAAAAAACAAGAAATCCAAATTCTAGAAATGACAGAGACATCTCGCTGCCTGGACAGTCACCCAAAGTTCCTCTGTACCAGTGGGGCATCCATCTTCGGCCTTCAGGCCCATAGTATCCAGCAGACAGTTCCATGAAGCAGGAAATTCCAAAGACAGTTCAGTCATTTTCTGCTGTGTCCTGCAATGTCTCAGACCTTTTCATGAATCACGGAACCCTGAAAAACCATCTCACCTTTAGGCAAGTTCAGCAGTCCCTCTCTCTGTGGGTTTTCGGTGTCCAGTTTATGCATCAGTCCAGGCAAGAGCAGTTTCTTGCCCAATGGCTATCAAACTCCATAAGGATCCTCTTCGATGCCCATCTTCCTCTGAAGTAGATTGGTGCTGCCAGGAGCAGATGTGTCTCATTGTCATGAAAATCCCTAAGTTATTAAAATATTTAAATGCCATATTCTGCAATCTTTGAGAGATATGAAGAATGTCTATCTAACTGAAATATATCTCTATATATCTAGAAAATCTAACATGACTACAAGCTTGACTATTATTTATGATTATTCATCAACAACCTATATTTCCTAATCATACATTACATTTTTAAATGAACTACATAATCACAATACCTTAATTAAGATCAGAAATACATATAACAAAATTTACCTTAAAATCCATACCAATGCAAATTATTCATATCTATATCATATCCCCCTTTAAATGTAAAGAACATTTATAAACAATATTTTGGGAACATGGGCACAGGTTTTTCTCTCCAAACTGCTTCCTGCTGAATGGGGCGTCGTTAATTAGGTCTTTCACGGTATAACCTGTGATAGTTTCCATCTCAGTTGGCAGTTGAGCGAAGCAATTTTCTGAGGGTGTTCACAGCAACCTTTCAGGAGGGCGTGGTCTATCATACCATATCGGAATAGATGCAATCCATAGGGTCTGGTCCTCTGTGAAAACAAAAGAAGACCCTCTCCGAAGCATCATATCCTTAGACCCAAATTCTGAAGTCATACCCTCATGATATCCATTCTGGTTCCACTTGGCAGCCCATATAATGAAATGTCTCTCTGTACTTAGCTCCTTCACAGTCAAAAATCTTAAAGAAAACACAATGTACATAATCCAGACTCTTTGTGGATTTTCCATTTTTACGTGGCTTATTTTTCTTTATTTTTTTTAATCTCTTAACCATCTGTACTCTGTCTCTTTAAAGACTTTACCTTTTTATTTTTAAAGGCATTAACTTTATTCTCTCTCTCTCTATATATATATATATATTTTCTCTCAAGCCCACGTACATTTATCCAACATTGTGACTCATTTAGTGGTCTGTCTGAATCTGTTTTATTGTGAATCTGTAATATTTTTACTATCCAGGAGCATTTCTTAAAATGTTAAGCACTTCTAAAAAACTTAAGTTGCATTTTGTAGGAGTAATACCGTACTGCCTGTCCTGTAAAGTCTAAACCTTATGTGCGCTGTTATCACAGTAATTACGGTAGTTCCTGCTTGAGACCAGCTCAGTTCAGCATGGCAGAGCTGAGCTGCTCCTGCCTCAGAGCCATTGGGTGCCCCTGAGCTGAGCACAATTCCAGGCACACAGCAGTCCACATTGCCATCAAGCAAGCCATAGCACTTTATTCCAAATGCTCCATTCAAAAGCTCTGTCTCCCACAGGAGCCAGACAGAAATCGTAATGGCGGCACAGCCCAGAAAGCCGGCATTTTAAAACAGCCAGTTTTTTCCTGCTGCTGAGTCAGGACAATTTCTTTGCAGTACGCAACCCAGAAACAGCAAAAAGCTGTCTTAAATTCTCTTTCTGTCCTTTTTAAGCCCTCTCAGGTTTTACGTGGAGTTCATTAGCACGTTGGCGCGCCAATCTGTAGTAAGAGGAGCGGCCTGGCTGTGCCCCTGTACCTGACCACCCGCATGGCCCAGCTTAAGCCCTGAAATAATTACACGAAAACTGTTTTCTTTTAATCACTGCCTGGCCCATTATTGGCTAGCTCTTACATATCGACCTAACCCATTTCTGATAATCTGTGTAGCACCCCAAGGTGTGCTTACCAGGGAGATTCTAGCCTGCATCTGCAGGGACTGGGAACATCATGGCGACTCCTTCTGACTCAGCTTCCTTCTCCCAGAATCCTCTTCTGTCTACTCCACCCACCTAAGGGTTGGCCTATCAATGGGCTCAGGCAGTTTCTTTATTTTAACCAATGAAATCAACAGATTGATATATGACACTCCCACATCA
>CAWTZC010001802.1:0-16718 GCA_963919715.1 Microtus obscurus | reverse complement strand
TTTTTTTTTATTATACACTTTGATCATATTCTTCCCCTCTCCCTCAAGTCCCTTCAGATCTTTTCCCCATCCCTACCCACCCAACTTTAAGTTCTTTCTTTAACAAGAAGCAAAAATCCTGTACAACAATAAAATCTTCCAAAACTTAGAAACAAGAAAGTCATACCAAGAAAAGAAAGAAAAAAAGATTGAAAAACAAACAAAAAGCCCAACTTGTAACCAAGATAAAGCACAGACAAAATCCTGTGGAGTCCAACTATATGTTGTTGGTCAATTAATCTCCTGAACATGAGGCTTGCCCAGAATTAGTTGACATGCTCAGTGTCACTCATCGTAGAAAACTGATTGTCTCTCCCCTAACTGGTATAAGTGATAGTTCAGTTGTTAACCTTTTTTTTTTCTTTTCTTTTTTTTTTTTTTTTGTCAAAGCCTCCGTTTATTAGGGACAGGGTAATCCGACTTATATACCCCCTGAATGAGGGCTTGGGGAGTAGGGCACAGGAGCATGGAATCTGGCCGCGTGGTCCCAGTCACGTAACCCACATCCGGTCAGGTAGGCCAAGAAGTCAGGAGTTGCCACACCATAGTTCCCTGGATAGCTGGAATTTAAGGCAGTTCCGCTATCAGATTAGGTTCGTTAGCAATTAGCGAATAGCTAATTGGGTGTGGGGTGCAGGTTTTGCCAATAGGACTATTCTTAACATAATTATGGGTTTGGGGTTCCCTGCAGGCTCCCCAAGGTGATGGTTTCTGTAACAATCTTTAGGGGGGGAAACGGCTCCCAACATATTCCTCCTTTCTTATATAAAGGCAAGTAGTTATAGGTGGAGGGCACCAAGCCAGGATGTGCTTCAGATAGCTGAATCCAGCTCACCTCACCCAGGAATCCCACCGGCCCTGAAGCACAAGTGCTAAACTGCTTCTGCAGCTTGAACTCTGGTCTGCTTTGGAGCTGAGATGCAGACTGGACATCAGACTGTTTTAATCTTTGGGACACAGAACTCATTTTAATTAAAATACTAACCTCTTCACTTAAGAAGGGGAAAGATTGGGGTTCCTGTGACTGTTGCTCAGAGTCTGGAAATGGTGGTATTTGACAACAATGTATGTCATTGTACTCTTACTGAAATTGATCTAATGATATTTGTAACTGCTTATAGATGTTGGGAAAGGTTTGACACATGCTGTAAAGTGTTTGGGTTTAATGCATATGTTAAGAATTTTAGATTTTGATCCCTTTTTCACCTCCCTAATTGATGACAGGCAAGCACACGTAACTTTTTGTGGAGTAGGCATTTAGGAAAGGAGGACATACCATGGGCCAGACTAAAAGGTGAATACTGGGTTTGAAGGTGCCCCTTTCTTCTTGTCTGGAGATGGAGTTATTGGTGCCAAAATTATATCATATCTTTTGTTTAAGGAGCACCTCACAGATTTTTCATTAATGATAGATACAGGGGCCCAATGACGGGAGTTAGTGTGGATCCTCACCTAAATTTAAACCATCACAGAGGCCGTACAGGCCGGCTCAACATGGCATGGTTTTTAGGTACGAGGGCGCTCTCCACATAGCCTAAGACAGGGTGCCCTGTGATCTGCTTACTTTAATCCTACTAGATACCTTTTATTTGAGAAGCTCCAAGAAACTAATGCTACTCATAAGGCACCCCTCTGTTCCCAGGAGAGGTTAATTGCTTCACCAGTCGAGAGGAGGGTCTCTCCTTGTCCCAGTCCCCTCTCCTTTAGATCTGACACCATGGTTGACTCTGTCTTGGTGCCCTCCACCTATAACTACTTGCCTTTATATAAGAAAGGAGGAGCTCTTATCTCTCATCCGAGAAGTAACTTTTTGCAGTACTTGGAGACTACTATAGAAATCTACAACTGACCATTGTATAGAGAATAAGAGATTGCAGAATGTTCAAATGCAAATGAAGCATATATACTTCACTCCTATACCTCAAGATCTAGGATCACTGTAGAAGACAGGGTGAGAAGAATGTAACAATCATGTAAGTGTATGTATATAAGGACACATTATCTTCGAGACATACGGCTGAAAATAGGAATTCACAGTGTACAAATGTCCAAAATCTGTGTAAGGCCAAACAAGACTAGATTCTTATGTGGAAATTGGAGCTATGCAAGAAATACCACTTGTAGATGATGTGGGGATTCCCCCTCTCAATGCTACGGAAAATGCTTTATTACCATTGGTTAATAAAGAAGATGCTTTGACCTATGACAGGGCAGACTATAACTAGGTGGGTAAACTAAACTGAATACAGGGAGAAAGAAGGTGGGGTCAGGCAGATGCCATGTAGTCACCTATGAAGGGAGATGTGAGGTAATAAACCATGGGCCTTATGGTAAAATATTAAAGTATCAATGTATTAATTTAAGATGTAAAATCTAGCTAGGAATACCCCTAATCCATTGGCCAAAGAGTTTTATAATTAATATAGGTTTGTGCGATTATTCAGGTCTGGGTGCCTGGAAAATGAAAGAGTAGTCTCTGTTTTCAACCACTCACAGCTGTGGATGTGTTGGTAATCATTAGCTGTTGTAGAGAAGACTTTTATCTCTATGAGTGCTACCTGTGGGAAACTGAACAATCTCTCCTAGAAAGTCATATCTAAGAATATTTGAGCAGCATATTTTTGTCTTAGAAGAGTAAAAACAGCAAATCTAATTAAGATGTAATGTAAGGTGGGTATGGTAGAGAAAATGAATCTGTGAAGGGTTGAGGTAGATAAATATCAGTAAATCACATTTATAAAATTCTCTAAAAAATAGCAGGCTTTTGTTACTTTGCTTAGAAATTTCTCCTGTTGAAATGTTTGCACACCCATTCTCATTTTGTTTCAACTCTCAATATCTGGGAAAATTAACCAACTAAGATGCCTATCAATTGATAAATATATAACTAAAGTGATTAATTTACTCATTGGAGTATCACTAAATTGTAAAAAAAATTTTCAAAATTATGAAAATTTCAGGTATTTGGAAAAGCTGTGTCAAATAACCAATAATCGTCCTACAAAAGAAAAAAAAAAGGTTGCCTTTTGTCTTAGTGACAGTGTCCTTTGCTTTACAGAATAGCAATAGTGACGAATATCTTGCATATCACCATAGAAACTTCATCTGGTGATGGATGGAGATAGAGACAGAGACCCATACTGGAGCACCAGACTGAGCTCCCAAGGTCCCAATGAGGAGCAGAAGGAGGGAGAACATGAGCAAAAAGAAGTCGGGACCACGAGAGGTGCACCCACCCACAGAGACAGTGGGGGGTGGATTCTATTGGGAGCTCACCAAGGCCAGAAGGACTGTGACTGAAAAAGCATGGGATACAACTGGACTCTCTGAACATGGCGAACAATGAGGGCTGATGAGAGGCCAAGGACAATGGCACAGGGTTTTTGATCCTACTTTCATGTTCTGGCTTTGTGGGAGCCTAGCCAGTTTGGATGTTCACCTTCCTAGACATGGACGGAGGGGGAGGATTCCTTGGACTTTCCATAGGGCAGGGAACCCTGATTGCTCTTTGGACTGGAGAGGGAAGGGGTGAGGAGTGGGGGGGGAGAGAAGAAGGGGTGGGAGGAGGGAGGGAAATGGGAGGCTGGGAGGAGGCGGGAATATTTTTTTTTCCTTTTTCTCAATAAAAAAAAAAAAAAAAAAGGAAAAATGGGATTCCAGATGAGTGATGCTGAAATCACTAAGAACACATTTGAAAGCACATAGAGCTTTTCTTTTCCAACTAAATTTGCGGTTTGTTTTAATTCTTTTCCATTTTTCACTAGGAAGTTGAATAGTAGAAAAAAAAGATGAAGTCAACAATGCTTATGAAAATGCTTTTAAAAATATCAAAATAGAAACCCACTAACAATGAAGGAATTTTAACAAAAATAGCCACCATAAGATAACAAGGACACATTAATATCAGTAAAATTAAAGATTACCATAGCATTTTATTAAAATCATTACAATCAGTACATAAAATATGTGTATGAAAACGTATGATATACAAGTATACATTCTATTCTGTATAGGTACAGTATGTTTGTATTCATGCTTCTATAATTTATTTATAGTAATAAAGCCTAAAATTTCTGTAGATTTAATTCCAACAGTGCGTGAATCGCATGTGAAGACATTACTTTCAGTGGAGCACAGCAAACTGTTAAACATTGTGTCAAACTAAAAAATGTCATCTTATGATGGAAATGTTCATCAACATCAATGCAACTTTAAAGAACTTTTTGAAAATTATTCCGTAAAGTTGGTTTGCTGATTTATGATTGTGGCATATAAATATATAAACAATGCAAATTGAAGATTAAATCATTTTTCCAAGTGGAATAAAAGTGAAAGTTAAAGAGGTTTTTAGGTCCTTTACAAAGTTACTGGAATAGGTCAGAAGTTAGAGTTACTTCTATTATCTCTATCTAAGCATATTTTGTTAGGGAAAAAGAAAATGATAAGGAAGTTGTTAAAGAATTCATTGTGTCTGTATGTTCAATGCATAAAATTGGAAAACATATTAAGGATTCAGTCAAACTAAAATTATATCTCCTTGTTTCCTTGAATTTTTGAATATTCATTTCATAAAATTTTGTTTCATTATGTAAATGGAATGACTCACATAGAACTGATTAATAAAATAAGGAAAACAGGTATTTATTTTTTTAGAATGCATACTGATATAAAATAGTAGTCTTGTAGCTGGGCGGTTGTGGTGCATGGCCTTTAATCCCACACTCGGGAGGCAGAGGCAGGCGGATCTCTGCGAGTTCGATGGCCAGCCTGGTCTACAAGAGCTAGTTCCGGGACAGGCACCCAAAAGCTACAGAGAAACCCTGTCTCAAAACCGAAAAAAAAAAAAATAGTAGTCTTGTATGTTGAGTTGTTCACAAATTAAATTGATGAAGAGTTTCTTCTACTGATACATAATAAATGTATTCAGCCACTGTGTAGAGCTTCCAACGCTTGGTTAGGTCATTTTATACAACTTTTAATATTATCTTTAAAAGTATTAATGTCATATTTTGTATATTGGAGGGGAAATTTCTCAATGTGGATTATTCCATATAATTTTTCTTTTGTCTGCTACAGGTAAAAGCACAGATTAAGTGATTTTCATCATTAAAGCATTTTTCAAAAAATTTGATAGCAGTTACCTGTTATCCCTGACATTGTTGGTAAAAGTTCTCTTCTCTCCTGTCCATCGTCTTCCATGAAATAATTTGAATTCACTTAATAGCTTTTTCATTCCATATAAAAATTCTAGCTTATCTGTAATTACTTACTTAAAGTGATTTCTGTTAATTGAGTAATATCCCACTAAGCTTTAGAGATTCAGTAGAGAATGCTCATGCTAGATTTCTCTATTTATATACCTATAATTTACTAGAAGAAGCTATTTTTATGTTAACTAGTTAGATTATTCATTCAACTATTTTAATAAGGTCAGTAGAGAAAAAATTTCCAGGGCATGTTTCAGTCTCATATCTCTTCAGTTTTCCTTGTTGTACTGTTACCACAAATACATGCACTCCAATCCACCTCAGCTACTTTTGTTTTCAACAAGATCTCCTCTGGTCATCTGATTCATAAGGAAAAGGTGCCCCAGAATGTTGTCTATCTCAGCCACATACGTTTCCTTTTCTATGCTTTTCTGTCCATATACTTTTATCATATTGCACTTCAAGTAATTGCCTTGAAAAGGAAGGCTTTTTATGTCCCTCTTCATTTACCTTTGTAATTTATAAATTATAAAATTTGTTTTCTAAACCTGAAATGATTATAAAAGATTGTGGTAAATGAATGGCTAAGAATTACTTTCTAAAACAAACAATGATAATAATTTTATGCAATGAATGTCTCCTTCGTTTTGAAAAACATGCATGTGTTTTAAGATACTATCTCATGGATTTCACAAACCAAATGAACAGTGGCTTAACTGAAGACCACTTTTTAGATGCTACAGTAACAGATGAAATAACTACAAAGTATTGGCTGAACTCTCCTGAGAAAAATGTTTCCTGTGCTATTTGGACAGGACTGACCTTTGACAGTCAGTAACTTACTGATTCAAATAAATGATCATTACGGTTGACTTGTTAAAAATGTTGGAGACTCTGTGTTACTACTGCCACTTCGCTACATATTTTCAAAACCTTAGGGAAAACAAAGTTGTTGAAGCCTCAAATTTTATTTTTAACAAAAAATACCCCTTCAAATTCTTAGTTACTTTGTACCAGCTTCCCGGAATTTAGTTCTCCTAATTAACTCTGACTTATTTTACATATCAATCCGCAGCCCTTTCACACAGAAGAAATAAAAAATATGAATCTCTTAAAAGGCCAAGAAATGGCATTATAAAAATGCCTCGGGGAGTCATAAAGATAACTTGTGGTGTAATGCTGAAAACCGGTGAAGCTTTTTGAAGGAATTAGATCCACGGTGCTCATTCCTGACAGGATATGATAAGCACAGACAGAATGTGAATGTGTTAGATGCAAACTCTCTTCCCCACTGTGTCTAAGTTTACCCCGGTCATTGAAGTCGGAATATGGAGCCAAAGAACCTTAAAGATTATTTTTTATTTTACTCAATCCTGAGTCCTTATAGCTTATTACATAGAATTCCTTTACTAATTCAATTATCTAAAGATAGAACATATGTCACATTCATGTTGTGAAAAATATATGAATAGCAGAAGTTACATATAATGAACTTAATTGAAATGATAGTAATCATTTAATATTAAAATTGATATTGAATTAATATTTAATTATGTCTGAAATTTGCTAAAATTCTTTAAAGTTTTATTCATCAAAGTATTAAAATCATTATTTAAAATTATTTTAAAATAGAAACATTCACATATTTGTAATATTGAGGTGTTAATGTCTTTTTGGAGCATAAGAAATAAAACAAATTTTGTCAAATGATCCTGTCTATTTCAACTTTCCAGGTGGATCTATATATGTTTACCTAGGGTTCAACTTATTACTTAGCTTCTCAGGACCATGAACTCTAGGCTCAATATTCTTTGTTTATAGTTAGTGTCTACTTATGTGTGACTACATACCATATTCATCTTTTTGGGTCTCGGTTACCTCACTCAGGATAGTGTTTCCTACTTCCATCCATTTGCATGCAAAATTCAAGCTGTCATTGTTTTTACAGCTGAGTAGTACTCTAATGTGTAAATGTGCCACATTTTCTTTCAGTTCTTCATCCATTTTTCAGTTGAGGGACATCTAGGTTGTTTCCAGGTTCTGACTATTACAGATAATTCTGCTATGAAAATAGATGAACAATTGCCTTTGTAGTATTATTAAACATCTTTTGGGTATATACCCAAGAGTGATGTTGCTCTATTCCTGAGGTAGATTGCTTTTCCAATTTCTGAGAAACCGCCACACTGATTTCCAAAGTAGTTGTACGAGTTTACATTCCCACCAGCAATGGAGATGAGTTTCCACCCCTTACTCCAAGGAGGTTCCACTTATTTATTGTTCTCAGTGTCTGTGTTACTGGAGTTATATTTAGGAAGTGGTCTCCTGTCCCCATGCATTGAAGACTACTTCCCTCTTTCTCTTCTATCAGGTTCATTGTGTTCTGATTTATATTGAGGTCTTTAATCCATTTGGACTTGAGTTTTGCGCATGAGGATAGATATGGATCTATTTTCATTCTTCTACATGTGGACATCCTGTTATGCCAGCACCATTTGTTGAAAATGCTTTCTTTTTGTTCCATTGTAAAATTTTAGCTTCTTTGCTCAAAAATGTAGTGGTCATAGGTGTGTGGATTAATGTCCGGGTCTTCTTCACTGTTTTTTATCCCAGTACCAAAGTTTTCATTACTGTAGCTCTGATTTCTCCGAAGTTCCTTTATTGTATAGGGTTGTTTTGGCTATCCTGATTTTTTTTCATATGAAGTTGATTATTGCTTTTTCAAGGTCTGTGAAGAAATTGTGTTGGTATTGTGATGGAATTGCATTGAATCTATAGATTGTTTTTGGTAGGATTGCCATTTTTTACTAAGATGATCTTACCTATCCAAGAGCATAGATCTTTTTTCAATTTTCTGGTATCTTCTTCTATTTCTTTCTTCAAAGACTTAAAGTTCTTTTCGAATAGGTCTTTCAATTTCTTTGGTTAGTTTTACCCCCAAAATATTTTATGTTTTTTTGTGGCTATTGTAAAAGATAAGGTTTCTCTGATTTACCTCTCAGCTTCTTTATCATGTATATAAGAGGGCTACTGATTTTTTTTAGTTGATCTTGTATCCTGCTACATCACAGAGGTATTTTTAGTTTATATAAGATAAATCAGTACTTGTTTACTTCCAAAATATACTTTTTTCTCATTTTTTAAAAAAATAACATATTTCATTCATGACCATATGCTACAGATATAGTCAAAATAAACAAAAATATTTTATAATTAAAATAATTTCTTTTTTACTAGAGTTAAAATTGTCATATATATAATCTATTTAAATTTTAGATCTAGGGTGGAACCCTGACATAATATGTGCCGGGTAAGCTCTCTACTAATTTAGCTACATCATTGGTCCTACATGGTCTTTTACTAGTATTTACTTCTTATAAATGACCACTTGCTAGTTACAGTGATTTAGGTTTCCGAATCTGTCTAAAACTGATGGAATGATTTCACTTTTGACATTTATCCGCATGATATAAGACATATTGGCCATTCATACTCAAACCAAGTAGCACATAGTAACAAAAACAAAGTTGTCAAAGTCATTCTTCTTCCACTTCAGCTTCTCCGTAAATACATTCCAACCCCTTCACCCCTTAGGAACAATTTTAAGAATCGCGTAATCTCTGTCTTATGAATTTAAAATGGCTATTTAGTCTTGTGGTAACTATTAATCAAGGACACGTTTTTTTATATGCCAGGGATGTCAGAGCAGGGTTTCTAATATTACTAAAGTCATCTTCAGACAGACAGCTGGGAGACAAGCAATAATTGAACATATTTAAAAATCCACTCCATGTACTGAACAGATTTCAGTGTCTGCTGTGTTTAAGGTCCACTGGGTTGTGAAATGGCTGTTTCGTTCACACAGATGTTAATATCTTCAGGCTCTTCAATAGCTCAGCATCTTCTCATTTTCACATATCTGCAGTAAGTTTTGTGTTCATCCTGCTATATGTTGCTGTTTTTGTTATAATGGAGTATGTTAGAAGACTGGAAATATGATATGAGTGTAATTACATCTCATTAAGGTTAAGAAGAAAAATAACAAGGAACATAGCAATAGGTATCTCAGTCAATTTTCCAGTGCTTCATTAACTCTTTTGCTGTTTAAATACCTGCAGCTGATGAATACAAATTACTATTGTAGATTAGAAAGTTTTTCCATTTTTTATCTGTTTTCTAGTATAAAAGTTATTAAATGGATGAATTGGTACTATTGATATTATGAGAATTTAATTTTACTTTCAAGGAAATCAAACTGCATTTTTATTAGTAGAATGCATTCCATTGTAACTGGGATGCAATGCTGAAATTGTCTAAAGTCGTTTGATTGATTGGTTAAGTGGGAAATACAAAGTTTAATGATAAAAGAGACATAGCAGAGTTTCCTCCACTTCATTCACTGCTTAACAGTCTTATTTTACATTAAACTGTTGCTTTCACATGTATAGTCATCTCTCTGTGACAATGGCTCTCATCCAAGCAACTAAGTAAAAGGACCGAGAAACACTGCTTCATCTGCTTGCATTGAATAAACAAAGAATGAATAAACATTCATTTGCTCCATTGTATAGCTTATAGAGAGTAGTAGAGACTGTTTATGTTGACTTTACTTCACAGAAATATGTTAAGTGAACTTTAGAGCCCATTTAATACATTAATTGATTTTCAGTCACTTGAGAGTATTTTCCAATTCAATTTTTTAATGACCCAATGAGTAATTCCTTTAAAATATTTCATATTCTTCTGGCTTTAAAATTAACTACTGTTGATTCATTCTTCCACTATTCATATAGGTCTCAGAGGGAAATGGTCCTTTATTAGCTTTTCACGAGTACATAAAAAGTCAACAACTTGTCCTTAAATTAAGTACAAAGAAATTTGCTAAATAAGCTGAACAATTACGTTGCCAGTGGACAAGCCAAAGTGGACAGGGAATGTTGTAAATTCTCAACCTTGCATAAACTGCAGGCAACTATAGCATAATGAGAGTGAGAAGCATATCTCATTTTCATGGAGGAGCACATAAATTAGATTACCAAATACCAAATTGTCAGCCTACAAAGCATACATACAAAACATTATGCAGATTAAATAGGTTGTATTTAGGAATGTATCTTGTATTTAGAAACACAAACTTGCACAAATACATACATAAATACACACATATTTGTGCAGGCATTAAAACTGATTAGTGAAAAAGAAAGCACTAGAATTGGACAGAGATCAAAGAAGGTTATACCAGAGTATTTTTTAAAAATTGAAGAAATGATATAATTATAGCATAATTTTGCAGGAAAAAAAGAAAAAATAAAAAATTACCAAAAAGGGTATATTGCTCTCATATTTCATCATTTAATTTATCCAAGTATAATGTTAAATACAAATAATAAAAATATTTCCATATATTTAAAATGTATATCCTTAATCCATAAAATAGACCAATATAGTTAAATAAATGTTTTAATACTGTACATATACATACATACCAGATAAACAACATACATGTACAAAAAATGTTTTTAATGAAATTATATTCTTCTCTCATATAATGCATCTCAAACATAGTTTCCCCTCCATATACTTCTCTCCCCAACTACTCATCTTCTCTTCATTTCCTCTTCTGTAAAAAGAAAAGGCTCCAGGAGAAGACAGCCAAACGGAGAAAACAAGATAAAATAAGACAAGATGAAAGAAGGCTTGACTAGTTCCAGCCACACCAATAGTTGGAAAGAAGGACTCAAGAACAGGCAAAGAGTCAGAAAACATCCTGTTTGTACTGTTAGCAGTCTCGCACAAACAACAAGCATACAATGAAAATATTGCAGAGGACCTGGTGCAGATCCAGCTTGGTTGCCTGCTTGTGGTTGCAATCTCCTGTGAGTCGTGCTTAGTTGATTTTGTGGACCATGTTCTCCTGGTGATCTCTATTCCCTCTGACTTACACAGTCTTTCCTCTCTTCCTCAAATATGGTTGCCTGATTGGAGACCACAATTTAAATTCTCTCAACATAAAATCTGAATGTGTGGATCTCAACACCTTCTCCCATCTGTTTTCTGAAATCTGATATACCTGCAGAGAAACACCCTTTCCCTTAAGTAAATACAAGGAAATCCTAATATTATTGAGATGTTTTCATGTTTGTTTTGTTTTGTATTTCCTATTTGACCATTGTGATTGTCTCTAAATAAACCCATAAGTCTCTGGGATATTCATTTTTGGTTTCTTCCATCAATAGTTCTGTATTGTTGCCCAGTTAGACCCCCAGAACCCCGAATCCTCCAGTCCAGAATACAAAAGCAAGGATTATTTCTTTTTTTTATTTTTAATTTATTTATTTATAAAATTTTGTTTGACAAAGGAACTTTTCGGATTACTCACTCATATTTAGTTTCTCTAAAAAAAGACATTGAGCCTATAATTAGTGATCCTAGAGAAGCCAAATAAGGAAGATTCCAAAAAACATATAGGCGTCCTCCTGAATATTAACCTTCATCAAGTGGTGTAAAAAGGACACCATACGTTAAATCTCAAGGTCCAAATCAGGAGCAGAAGAAGAAAGAGCCGAACTCAGGACCGCGGGGGTTGCACCCACACACTGAGACAATGGAGATGTTCTATGCCCAACTCACCAACCCCTGCCTGAATCCCAGAAAAAAAAAACCTGGGATAAAATGCTTATTTCATTCGTGCATAATTCAAACCAAAGATAGCTGGGAGCTCAAAGTGGAAAGAACTCCTGTTTTCTCATTTGGGTTGACCTATTTCAAAAGCTGCAAGCCAGGTTTACTCAGGGTCAAAGGGCCGGTTTTCTGCTAGACACAGTGTGTAGAGCTTCTTCCTCACTCTCTTCTCCTTTATCCTGCTTCTCTTCTATGGATGTCCCCCCTGCCATCCCCTGCTAGCAGTTACTCCTGCTTCTGTCTAGACCACAAACCTCGGTGTCCATAGGTGGCTTAACGCTACTAAACATTTTGTGGTTTAAACTTTTGCAGAGGTTCCTGCTTTTCTAGTAGCTCCTATCCTTATTTTTCCAAACTAGATTTATTTTCCACTTCTTACATTGTGGACCACTCTTGTGGAGTGAGTCTCAGAAGAAGTTAAATCAGACGGTGATTACCTCCAAGTTCATTTCCACAATTTATACTTTCATAGTAGGTGCAGAAGGTTTATACCTCGGTTGGTGACCAGGTTTCGCTTTCTGTAGCCCCATAAACATGCTCTTGTGCCAAAGGACCTAAGCCTGCTCCTCGCCGCCCCCTTGAGTTCTCTACATTCAAAGATCTCGTGGATTTTATCCTCAGCGACCAGACTGTGCAGTTTTTAGTGGGTGAACTTCTGTTCTTCATTCAACCTAGGTTGTTTCACAGGGATTACTATGGGATCACCTCGGCCAGCAACTCAATCAAAGTGTATCAGTTCCACGATTTTAAGTCTTGCCTTACTACTACTATTGGCTAATTTCAGATTGTTTCCTCATTTTCTAGTCTTCTTCCCTAGGATCATCCTCCTAAGATTCCAGGAAGAATCCACTACCCTTGGTTTTCCACACTGCCCCATTCCAATTCCTACTTTACTCCCCATGTACTTCTCCATTATTCCTTGCCCTCCATCCTCATTTCTCCCTCTCCCATCAACACTCCACGGACAGACCCCAGAAACTTTCTTTCACCCTTTCCAGGGTAGCCCCATACTTCACCATATAACACTTCCCCTTTATCTAACTTCTGTGGGTCTGAAGCATACTTCATACAAATCATTTTTTAAAGTGTGATTTACATTTTGTAGCAAGTGTTTTTTTGATAATGACTCATTTTTAAAGTTTATCAAAAGAAGAAATTTTCTAAATTTTTGTAGACTCTTTTCTTACATTTTCTAGTTTTTAAAGTTCTTATAATATTAATAAAAACAATAAAAATATAGAATACAATTATAAATATATATCCACCACATTATTTATCATCTCTCATAAAGTAATTGTACTTCTAAGTGAAGGAACATGTTAAAATTTAAACAGTTAAGGTAAAAAGTGATAAAAACAGTTTTAAATATAGTTCCTTAAAAGGCTCTCCACATAATCCAAACCTTTTTGTGACCAGCACTTTCCTGAATAAGTCCTCTTTACAATAGAATTTTTCAGCTTCTCATTTTGAATGTTATTAAATCCTGTTTTATTCACAATTATAACTCCATTAGATTACTTGCTAGTACCCACACCTATGATATCTGATTCTTGACAAAATGCTAAAAATACAGACACAGAAAAAAAAAATCTAAAAAAATAAATGGTGCTGGTCAAACTTTATAATAAGTAAGATATAAAATAACACATCTATATTTATCACCCTGCACCAAACTTGACAAAATATCAAAACCTCAACCTAAGTTCAATATCCTTGAGCTAATAAAAACTTAGAGAAAATCAGCACAACTCATTGGCACAGGAAAAACTGTCAACAACATATAGCTCAGCACTAACTGACCACATTAAATTATAGGATCTCAAAAAGATTAAAGCTCCTTTAAAAAGTTTGGGTCAAGGTCTGGATTCCACAATGAGAAAATGTCTTTCATCAATTATACAAATGTTAGAGGTTTAATATATAGAAGATATAAAAAATAATTTAAAAAAACAAAACATATTTTTTAAAAAAGGAGGTACAAACTAAAGAGTCAATTCACAAAATAATGAAACACACATAAAAAAACATTTGTAGTCATTAGGAAAATGTAAATTAAAATTTCTTTCTTTTGTTTTCTTTTTTTCTTATCTATTTTCCCATTCAAAAATTTACACTTACTCCAGTCCCTCCCATTCCCCTCCCTCTCCCGCCACCCTCCTCTCTCCCCCTCCCACCTTAAGAGGGGGCAGGGAATCTGCTAGCCTTAATTGGGAGGTCCAAGCTCCACTTCCCCCATCCCCTAATATCAGCTTTTCATCACAAAACGCCAGAAACAAATCATAAAGTCCCAATGTCTTTATCAAGTGCTTCTCATCATTTGATTTTCAGCCACAATCAGAAGTCCAGGTTTGATTGCATTCAGTCCGTCCCAGCTGTTTGGTGACTTCCAATAAACAGGCACACTGCCTCCGATGGAGTAAAGCCACTCCTCGTGGTCAGACTTCCTTGTTCTCTTTCCCTCCTTCTCTTCAACTGGACCTTGAGACTCAGTGCTTTGCTCTGATGAGGACTTTCTCTATCTCCATCCATCCCCAATAAACTCTTGTGATAATCAGAAAAATACTATATTAAAATTTCTTTATCATTTCAGCTTACCCGGATCGACCCATGTCAACTCAAACAAACACAGTTAATATCTAGCATTTCAGTGAAAAAACAAGAGGAAAAGGGAAAAACAAAAATAAAATTCATTGTAAAAACCAGCTTATCCTCTTGGCTGATACTCAAATGATCTAATTTCTCTACAAATTATTCTTACAACAAATAAGGCAAGAAAACTCTAATATAAAACATTATTTCTCTATCTTCTTTTCTGTAACTATCTCCATTTAAAAAAACAACAACGACAACAAAAAACAACACAAAAAAAACAAACCCATCCCTTTTCAGAACTAACTATAAATCTCAATATCTTTACTATAAAGTTTCTATAATTCACTAGAAATATTAAAGCAATATCAGAAATTTTATGTTAGCCGGGATACAATTTTATTTACAGAAAAATTCATTGAAGCGTTCGTCATATCTGAAAAAAAATTTTTAAAAAGAAAGTTTTGTATCTACAGGGATTTCTTTGCAGGATACTATGTGGCAATGTGAAGGATTATCTCCCCAAAAGTCATTATTATCTGAACTACATTAAACTTTTAAGTGGAATGTCCTAATTCAATGTTTACATGCTTACATTCATTACTTATTCTTAAAATATATAAAAAAGAAGATGCACATGAGCAAACAAACGATGATAAATATATAATAAGGTATACAAACCTAAAACTTCCAAGGCTGAACGCAAAGGTCACTTTATTTTTTATCTATCGAGGGAACTAATTAGTAAAAAACATGTAAAATCCTATAATGTTGATGATGTGATGATATTTTAATTTGAAAGTTTTTAATTTTTTCTAACTATAAATTTTGGGAAGAAAAATTCAATTAATTTCATTTTAATGTGATAAATATAAAACATTGCAAACTGTGTGAAGTTTTAAATGAAAAATTGTGAGAATACTATCCCTAAATTTTCTACATTATACCAATTCAAAATGCAAAAAAAACATTATCTAATTTTCTATTTTGTTTGTTTGTTTGTTTATGTAGAGCGTACTTTGCCTGTATGTCTGTGTATTATATTTGTTCCTAATGCTGGAGGGGGGAGAAGCATCGATCCCTTACTGAGTTTCAAACATTAATGAGTGTTCCTCTTGGTGGAGAAATCGATCCTCTGCAAAAGAAGTAAGAGTACTCTTATTCAAAAAAGCCATTTTCTTCCAGTTCTAAAAAAAACATTTTAAATAAAACTTTTATTTTGATTATTTGAATAACATAAAATCTGATGCATGGGTTCCTTCCTTCTCACATTCACAGAGGAACATTATTCAGAAAAACAAGACAATAACAATTATCAAACATGGAGAAGAGGAAATAAAGGTATCTTAAATTTAAATTGCCTTTACCACTAGAATAAGTCTGAAAAAAAGCAAGTAAGATTAAAGTTTGAAAGTACAACCTATATTATTGTTAGTCTGATTAATTTTCATCACTACTCTAACACAATTCCTGGTCAGTTTTTCCCAATGTTATTAAAGAAAATAAAAGCAAAAAATGAGGTAATCTTAAGAAGAAAAATCAATTTCTATTATACAAATGTGAAAGTAACACTTTTTTTTTATTAGATTTAAAAAAACATTAAGAATTGAATTGTCCATATACTATGATGGTTTTTTTAAGATCACTTATTTTCATACAGTTTCTATTTAATAACAAAACAATCTAGAAGACTACAGCACATCATCAAAATACCTAAAAATACTTTTAAAGGACTTAAAACATTTGACAGAAGCTCTCTCCTCATCTTTCATCCCTTAATACTTCATCATTTTATAAGAATTGATTTAACTAGCTATAAAACTTAGTATGTGATATATCATTAAAAAACGTGTAGAGTAGAAATTCTAAGTGATTCTTTAAATTTTTTTTTTTTTTTTAAAAAAATATATTTATTTTAAAGTGTGTTATTTTTCCTCTTTCTCACTGTGTTTTTGTGTCTTTGTGTATATGTATTATGTGTGTGTGTTTTTACATGTAGATATGAATCTTTCAACTGCTATGGAGGAAAGAGGAATTGGTTCTCCACAGCGCTTGAGTCACAGACTGTTGGGCACTGCCTTCTGTCTTAAAATCTTACTTGTTTTCCCCTACAAGAGTAATGAACTGTTTCAACAGTTGATTCATCTCCCTAATATACAGAGTTAATTTTTATAACTGTATTTTGTCCTTATCTCTTCATTT
>CAWTZC010001801.1:0-19879 GCA_963919715.1 Microtus obscurus | reverse complement strand
TAGCACATCTCCTGGCTTCCATTGAGTCAGCACATCTTTGAAAATAAATCGGTTGATTTAGTTCAGAGCAGACTTTCCCATTATCCAATGTCTTTCTGCTGCTGTTGTTCTTCTATTAGCTGCTAAGAAAATTCTTGGTACACAAAGCATTATGTAATCTATTTCTGGGGTATTGTCCTCTTTCTGTTTGTTCAGTTCAGCATATCCTTTATAGTGACGATTTGGATCTTTCTATAACTGCCTGACCTGTAGGATTATTTGGTATACCAGAAGGTGTGTTTTATAATATAATAATTCAAAAATGTTCCATTTTTCTTAGATACATATGTTGGACCATTATCTGTCTTTATTTGTGCAGGTATACCCATGATGGCCATAACTTTCCAATAAATGTGGTGATTACTGAATCTGCTTCTTCTGAGCTAAGGGCAGTAGCCCATTGAAAACCTGAATACGTGTTCATGGTGTGGTGTACATATTTTTAATTTACCAAATTCCATAAAGTGGAACACATCCATCTGCCAGATTTCATTTTCTTAGTACCCTTTGGGTTACTTCCCGTGCAGGCAACGGTAAGTTTCTGATTTTATGTTAAAAATGCGAGGACATCTCTTATAATGTCCTTAGCTTGTTGCCAAGTAATGGAAAATTCTTTCTTTAGGCCTTTAACTATTGACATGATGCTTTTTATGAAATTCCGAGGCCTGCAACACGCTTCCAATCAATAATTGATCAATTTCAGCGTTGCCTTGTGCTAGAGGACCAGGCAGACCTGTATAACTGGATGTGTGTTATGTACATCGGACAAAGCCCGTTCCTGATTATGTCCTGTACCTGAATAAACAATGAAGTCAACTCTGTGTCATCTGGTATAAATTAGCGGCTTCAATATGCAAGATAACTCGCATATTGTGAATCTGTAACTATATTAAGAGGTTCTTTAAAATCCCTTAGCAATTCATAAGAATGGCATATAATCTCTGCTCTCTGGACAGAATTATAAGGGCTTTGTTCCACTTTACTCAATTCATCTGACTTGTAACCTGCTTTCCTGATTTGGTTTGCATCAGTATAGAACGCATTGGCCCAGTTATTGGAGCATCAAATGCATAATTTAGGAAGAATCCAAGAAGTTCTCTTCTTTATGAGGTTAAGTCTGCTCACTTTTAAGAAAGTTGCTATTAATTTCTCCCCAAAAATTATGCACAAGCTCTTTGCTATTGTTTGTTCCATTGCCCTCCCATAACTTTTTTATTTATCAGTAGTAAAAGGCACTATAATTTCACAGTCTATACCTGCTAGTTGACGAAGTCTCAGCTTACCTTTTATAATTAATTCAGAGACTTTTCCACATAAGTTTTTAATTTTTTACTTGGTTTATTGGGGTATAAATATCCATTCTAAAATAATATCTTCCTCTGCATTAGAATCCTGTGGAAGAGATTCTGGAAGGCAATATGACTTAGATGCAGCTAAGATTTGGCTTCACCCTATCCACATGTGCTTCCTGTAATTTTTCCTCAATCATTGTCAGTTCCTTTTCTGCTTCAGCTGTCAGTTTTCTTGGACTATTCAAATCTTTATCACCATCTAAGGTTTTGTTTAAATGAACTATTAGACGTAAAGTTATCCCAACAGCTGGTCGTAGGCTGTAAATGTCTCCCAACAATCTTTGGAAGTCATTAAGAGTCTTTAACCGGTCTCTCCTAATTTGTGCTTTGTGTTTTTAATTTTCTCTAACCCTATTCTGTAACCTAGGTAATTAATAGAATTTCCTCTTTGAATCTTTTCAGGGGCAATTTGTAATCCCCACCTAGGCAAGTATCTTTACTTTCTTCAAACATCCTTTCTAAAGTATCTTACTTGAATCTGATACAAGATGTCATCTATGTAATGATAAATTATGGACTTGGGAAATTGTTTACGAATTATTTCAATGGCTTACTTACAAAATATTGGCACATACAATGTAGGACTATTGGAGTATACCCTGGGGGAGGACAGTCCATTGATATTCCTATTAGGCTGAGAATTATTAATAAGTAGGCACCGTGACAAATTTTTCTCTATCCTTTTTTGTGTAACGGTAGTGAATAAACAATCTTTCAAATCAATAACTATAAGAGGCTATCCTTTTGGTAATAGAGAAGGGCAAAGGAATTCCAGATTGTAGTGGGCCCATAGGTTGAATTACTTTGTTGACAGCTCTTAGATCTGTCACCATTCTCCATTTACCAGATTTCTTTTTTACAACAAACACAGGAGAATTCCAAGGTTGGTTGATTCTTCAATATGGTGAGCATCTAATTGCTCTTGCACCAGCTGTTCCAATGCCTGTAATTTATCTTCAGCCAGAGGCCACTGTTTGATCCTATATTGGCTTCCTCAGTTAAATATAGCTCTTGGGGGTAGTGGGGCTGTTGGTACCTCTAAAGGTTTGGTATTTGCTATATGTTCTTAGCACAGCCTGAATGGCTGGTGACTCTTTCCATAATACCTCATCATATCTTTCCTAGAATTATGAATTCCTGGAACTGCAGGAATGTTAATCTGGGTATTCCATTACAAAAATAGGTCACTGCCCCATAAATTTATTGCAATATTGGCTATATATGGCCTTAGCTCTTATTTGCCCTTCAGGCCCTATGGCATTCCAAACGACCGCTGTTTTACACGTAAGATAGGGTTCCACCTAGAAACTGAAATATCTACCTCTTGAAGAGGCCAATTTGGATGCCAAGATTCTGGGGTAATAATACTTTACATCCACACCTGTGTCTAATAAGCCTTCAATGTAAGTGCCATTTATACAGACTTTTAGCTTTGGTCTTTGGTCGTTAATAAAAGTCTGCCAAAATATATGTTTACTCGGTCCTACTGGGTTTTTTGACTCATCCTCCACATTTAATTCACCATTTAGATCTAGTATTACTTTTTACAGCAGAAATTGGAGCTTTTAGATTTCTTGCGGAGGCACTGTTTTCCCACTGTGACTGGGAATGACTGGGCCACTGTTTACTTGGGGCCTGCGAGAGGCCCCTCAAGGGAGTTTAAATGGATCGGGTTGTCTTGTTTGTCTGTTGTTGGACCTGCATTCGTTGGACCAATGACGGCCTTTACCGCATCTCCACATATACCTGAAGGCCTAGGTCCTCGTTTTCATTATTCCCAGAGGAGATATTATTTCTCAGAAATTCTGTGCCTGCAATCCCTTTTCAGATGTCCTAATTTTCCACAATTAAAACACCTGGCAGTTTGATGTCTCCTCATTGCTGTGGAAATCGCTTCTCCTACCCAAGATTCATATAGCGAAATGTCTCAACATTCATCGTATGCTGAATCCATTCATCCATAGGTGCCAGATCTAGACTTTAAAGGCCCAATTATCTTTTTTACCCTATGTTTGCATTCTCAAACACTGAGATTCAAGAAGTATTCGTCTAGAATCCGGTCTGTTACCCCTACATTCAGAGCCTTAATTAATCTTTAAAAAGTCAATAAAGGGTTTCTGTCCTGCCTAATTCTGGTATATGATTCAACCCTTTTTGCTGGATCTTGTATCCTATTCCAAGCATTTAAAGCTGCTTGGTGTCATAGATGCAGTACTTCATCGTCATAAAGGAGCTTGGACCTGTGGATCAACATATTTTCCTCTGCACCAAAGAATTTGATCTGGGAAACTCCTCGACACCTTTTGCTCTTCCTTGCTGTTCCATATATTTGGATTCTTCTCTGAGCCAAATTCCAAACATCAAGGAAGGTACCTTATCTAAAACTGCAGATACTAACTGATGGAAATCATAGGGGTAGCTCTAGCATTAGAAGCCCAAGTCCTTATCATTTTCCTGTACATATGCATTTTGAAAGCCAAAAGTAACAATAGCCTGTTTAATTTCTTTCAGACTGTTCAATGTTATTGGCATCCATCTAGCTTCTCTGACTCCCTTTGAGCCTTTAGAAGGTGACGCTTTGTCAGAATTAAGTATAGGGGGTATGCCACTAAAACCCTGGGTAAGCCAGTTCTGGCTGGTGTTGGCTGTATCCTGTCCTTTGTGCCTTATTACTCTGTTCACCAGTTCCAATCATTTTTCAAGCATTTCAAGTCTTTTTATTATTTTTTTGTTTATTATTACCTCTTTGAATCCTGAATCTCTTGAATCTCCTGAATCTCCTCACCTGCATGAGTTCTTGAGAGTACCATAATCTTCCTAAATGATATAGAAGATTAAAAGAATACTAAAACCTAGTAACCAGTAAATTGCTATCCTCATAGTCATATAAATTTTAACATGATTAGACCCATTGTATTGGTAGCCCAAACAGTGAAAGTCATGTTGAAACAAAAACTGCCATATTACCTATTACTCCCAGCTGGCCTCGAACTCACTGGAAATCAACCGCCTGTCCTGCTTCCCGAGGGCTGGGATTAAAGGCGTGCACCACCACCTGTCCGGTCGAACTCACAGAGATCCGCCTTTCCTGCCTCCCGAGTGTATGCCACCACCACTGTCTGGCCTCAGAGATCGTCCTGCCTCTCTGGATATTATGGGCCTTAAGGCCAAGTGTATCTCTTGACTTGGCACTGGGCAGAGGAAGCTAGGGCTCATTCCCTCCAGCAGCGGGGGGTCCTATGCCAAACGTTCGTCGGGCGCCAGGTAAAGGCGTAAACCACGAACAACAATGCCACACCAGTTTGGAATTACTATTACTAGGGAAGTATTTATTTAAAGAGAAAAAACTTACAGATCACGATCCCAGACAACAGCTCTCTCACGCACAACTAGAAAAAGAGTCTAGTCGGCCAGGGACCAGCAGGAAGTCAAGAGACAGCAAGCGGAAGGAAATAGAGGCTTTATGAATGGAGAGAAACCGCCCCAATGGGCTGGTATCTCAACAGCTATTGGTTGGAGGGGCTGGAGGACCCTCCTGCAACAATCCCCTTTTAGTTTTGAGAGCTATTTATATCTTGATTTATTCTGTTCTTTAGGACCCATCTTTCTAGTCATTGTACCCACCTGATCCTTCTATGCATTGCTAACTCAGTTGCCTTTTGGTCTGAGTAATTATTTACTCTCATTTTCCAGTGCAGGAGCTCTCTTTTCAGCCGTGTCTACTTACATAAAATATATCTCTTTAAGGTTTTTATTCAAGTGTTTGAAGGCTGAAATTGGAGACTGGTTTATTAGAATTTAAAAAACTGGAATATTAATATTTGACAGCAATTCAGTAGTATACACAAGGGTAAATTATTTTTAATGTATTTTGGCTGAAATTATTCACTTCAGAAGTTGCTTAGTTCTGAGAGCCAAACTTCCTGTTTGGCTCTGACTTCATTAGGCTTCAGTTAGAAAAATTCCTACATTATCTTAGTTCATTTTTATTTTTCTTTGAAGTAAACAACACTTTTCTACTATTGTTTTTATTCCCCTGTCAAGGACATAGTATCAACAACTAACCTCCTACTGAAAGAAGAAAATGCCATATTTGTCTTTTCTTAGCTTCCGTCTTAGTTGATGTGCTAGATTAAAGGAGTGAATGAGCAATGGGAGTGAACTGGGTTATTCAGCAACAAAAAAATCATTCAGATTTTTGAAGGAAATTTTCATTTACACTGTGTGAATACATGTTGTTGTGTTTTGGTTTAATAAAGAAGCTGACTGGCCAATAGCTGAACAGAAATAAAGTTAGTCGGAGAGTCAGACCAGGAGAATGCTGGGAGGAGTAAGGGCAGAGTCTTGAGTTGCCAGCCAAACGCAGAGGAAGCAAGATGAACACACTGTACTGAAAAGGTAACACTACATGGTAGAGCATAAATAAAGAATATGGGCTAATTTAAAATGTAAGAACTAGTTAGTAACAAACTCATTATTAGCTGAGCGTTTGTGATTAATATTAAGCCTCTGAGTGATTATTTCAGAGCAGCTGCTGGGTAGGAACTCAGCCTTCACTTACTCCACCAATACTACCTATTTGCCAACTTTAAACACTGGGGACTCTGAGTTAATGCACTGCTATGCTCATCCCCATCGTTGAAGGCAGCTCTGGGTGCTCTTCTCAGTAAAGAGCAGACAGAGCTACTGTGCAAACCTTTCTTCTGCTGAACTTTCAAAGCATCAATTCTAAACTGGGGGGAAAACTGGCATTGATAATAAAACACCAAGGTTTTTTAGTTTGTAAGAAGATGTATAAGAATGGAGTGCTTAACCTCTGTGGAAGAAGTAGTTCTCTTTGGAGTGTAGCCTGTAACGGAATCTTTATTCAGGTGTGATTTGGGTGCTTTCAAACATAATTTTACCACCATAATTATCATTTTTTGATAAATATTATGGTAGAAGTAGACGCCTCACCTTAAGCTGTTAGGTTTTCTATGTGTAACAATGGAGAACACATAAATAGCAGTTAATTGTTCAGAGCTCCTTTCCTTAAATCTTTACATTCATTATGAAGTTTTATCTGTATGGGCACACAAGAGAGTATAAAGAAAGAAGATGTTTCTTAAAATTGTACATCTAGACACACGAAATGTATAAAGGATTCCCGAAAACTTTGAATACTATTTAATATCCTATAATAATATAATAACTATCACCACTCAGACATTTTGAAAAGTAGCCTCATTCATAAGGGAAATGAAGACTGTTTCTTTTCTTTTCTTTTTTTCTTTCTTTCTTTCTTTCTTTCTTTCTTTCTTTCTTTCTTTCTTTCTTTCTTCCTTCCTTCCTTCCTTCCTTTCTTTCTTTATTTATTAAAGATTTCTGTCTCTTCCCCACCGCTGCCTCCCATTTCCCTCCCCCTCCCCCAATCAAGTCCCTCTCCCTCTTCAGCCCAAAGAGCCATCAGGGTTCCCCTCGTCCTGTGGGAAGTCCAAGTCATAAACAAAAGCCATTGAGCCTATAATACGTGATCTTAGAGAAGCTAAATAAGAAGGAGAACCCAAAGAAAAACATATGGAAATCCTCCGGAATATTAACCTTCATCAGGCGATGAAAGGAGACAGAGACAGAGACCCACATTGGAGCACCAGACTGAAACCTCAAGGTCCAAATCAGGAGAAGATGGAGGAAGACTGTTTCTTTATACCAGATAATTAGTTTTAGTGAAGAACCTGAGAGAAAATAAAGAGAAACATCTTGGAAGTGAATAATCAGATCAGCAATGAAATATTTTTTCCCATAACTGTTTGAAGTGGTCTTTTAGTTCTTTGTGGTCTAACGCCTGTAGAAGAATGATGCCAAATAAAAGCTACAGAATAGAGGGGACTGACCATGGTGTGTGAGCACTTCTCTTCTGGATCAACAATTTACACATCTTCCAATCACAGATAAATGAACTGTTCACCAACCTGATTTCTTGCCAGAATCTACCCAGCTTCCCACTGCTGCTTCCGTCATGAAAATACAAAGCTTTCTCGTTTTTTGGCTCTTCTACTGGATAATTCCAAAGCCTAACTAGAGTTACAGCACATGCAGATGGATTACAAAATGGACACCATGTTCATGCCAGAAGGATGGTCAAAAGAAGCAGACTCCTACTGTGTAGAGTGTCCAGCTTCATCGTATAAATGGAAATTCTTTTTTAAAAGCTGAGGGGCAGAATGACTGTAAATAACAATACTATTTGTCTTTAACAATGAAACATGCTAAATGAGAATGATTTCAAAATAATCAGAAAATTATTTTCAAATCTCTAGAAACATTCAAGTACATCACCAAGTGAATAACCTCATTTTTATTGGTGTGCATGGAAAATGTTATAATTATCGAGAGACTATGTATATATGTCTCTTACATAATGTGTTTACATAAAATATATGAAGACCTATTTATATTATGATGAAAAAATTAATTTTCTTCCTACTTAAAATGATTAGATGTTGTGCTTATCTTTTTCAAACATCATCTAAATTGGTTAACATTTTTAAGGTGCTTTAAGGGAAACTTTATGTGGCTGTATTCTTAATATGTCTTAACAGATGATCCAATATGAATAACTGAGTGTTCCTTTTTGTAAATACAGTAAAAACCTTCTTCCTTTTTTTTTTAAAGAAAAAATTTATTATTTTAATTTTATGCATATGAGAGTTTTGCCTTTGTGCGTAAATGTACCATGTGTGTGGTACCCATAGAGACCAGAAAAGGGCATCAGATCCCCCTTGGAAACTGCCTTTACAGATTGTTATACTACCTTTGTGGGTGCTGGGCAACTACAACTAGATCTTTCTGTAGGAGCAGCAAGTGCTCTTAACCACTGAGTCAATATCTCCAGCTCATTCTACTTATTTATTTAGTAGAAAAATATTCTGGGAATACTAAAAGGAGGTAGTAATGCACTGGTTCTTGTGATTTAAAAAAGAAGAATAAAAAAACTTTCAATTTTCAAATTGCATAGAAGCCACTACAATTTTCTCTAAAAATGATCATTTATATTAAAGCGTATCCAATTAGGAAAGTAGTAAATTGGCACACATATAAAGACGTGGTATACCTTTGGAAGATAATATTTGGATGTAGAAATTTATTCATTATAATTAATAGGAAAATGTTGTACTAACTTCTATTTGGGGTGATTTATTGAGGTAGCTCAAATATAGATAGGTATTTAAATTATTGTATTTTTCAACAGGTTGTTGGAAAGTCAAGACAAATAAGACATATTTTTGTTCAAGTGAAGTTAGTATAAGTTGGTGCTATTGTAGCAAACATCCCTAGGACGTTACTGCTTTCAGTTACAAATGTTTGTTTCTTAATTTGATGACCCGTAGAACACAGATTTTACTGGAGACCCTCATTTGTGTGCTATCATTTTATGACTGAAGGCAATGCAGCAAACACTGTTTTGGAGTTTGTTGTTGACCAATATAGGTGGAAAGAACATGTAAATTTTGTAATATATGTATACTGTTGATAGAAGTTTCTGTCCCATCTAGTCCCACAGCCATTCTCTCCCAAAGAAACACACAGAGATCTACATTAATCATAAACTGCTTGGCCTGTTGGCTCAGGCTTCTTATTAACTCTTACCTCTACATTAACCCATAATTTTTGTCTCTGTCAGTTATGTGGCTTGGTGCCTTTATCAGTGAGACATTCTCATATTGCTTCCTCTGCGTCTGGGTGACTACTGCAGATCTGAGGCTTTCTCTATTCCCAGAATTTGCTGTTTCCCACCTATATTTTTTGCTCCATTACTGACTAATCAGCATTTTATTAAACGAGTACAACTGATGAAATCTCTTTACAGGGTGCAAGACCATTGTCCTACAGCAATATACTATATATCAAAATCTATATAAATATATATTACAGAATTTACATATATATTTTCTTCTGACCCAGAATGATCTAATACTTTGTGTAGTCAAGGATGTCCATGCATTTTTTACCATTTTTTTGTTTTCTACCTCACAAGGACTACAATTACAGATACATGCCACCATAGTTCATTTATGGGTGTTGGGAATCAAATCCAGGTCCCAGGGCAATACTAGGCACGTACCTGCTATTTGAACTATGTCTCCAGTTCGCACCAATTTTATATCTTTTACCTGTAGGTAAAACACCTCAGCTCCACCAGTGAATAGTAGGACAAGAAATAAACAAGTCTTATCATGAACTCTGATGAAGTGTCAGAAATGTTTAGAAACAGTATTAATGAATATCATAACTGGACTCACTACACAATGTGCTTGTATGGCTACAAAACCTGACACAATGTATTCTATTTCTGGAAACCACTGAAAATGCCTGATGTAGTATTGTGCATCCACAAGCTCAATACCTTCAGTGAGATGCAATGCTATGAAAGGAGAGTTGGCCTGAAGTTTGTGGGCCAGCTAGCCTAGGGTATGTAGCATAACAAAGTAAATAGAAGGATGCTGACTCAATAAGGCAGGTGGTGGACCAGAATTTGTGATTGCTGTGATCTGTCCTACACATAAAAACACACACAAACACACACACACACAGTGACATACATATACATACACTTGTGCACACATAAAATACATAAAAGTTAAAAAAAATTGACATGTCAATCAGTTGCCCTTAAGTAGCAAACAAAAACTGATCTATAAGTATGCCACAATGTCACGCTCACCTTGTGACTTGTTCATTACCCGCATTCCATGTTTATTTATTTATTTATTACTATTTTCCTTTCCCTCTTCTAAAAAGATGCACATATGAACTCACACCTGGCAAGATGATTGATACATAAAGACTTATGCTAGATTGAACCTCTTAACATTCAATCATATATTGTGGAGGCATTTGGGAGGATCTGTGGTGGCAGGTAATGGCTTCTGTGGGAGACAACACTGATATGTTACCCAGGATCTAGTCAATAACTCTACACTCATGTTTATATGAATTGAACTTAGTGGTCCACTAAGGTTAAAAAAATCCAAGAGTGTAAAGAGGGGCTTTGTTGGGAAGAAAAGTGGTTCGTAGAAGGTAAGAGAAAAAATAACAGAAAGCAATAGAGGGTAAACAATGTTGAATATGTATGAACTTGTCACAGACTGAAAGGAAAGAGACATAAGATTCAGGTTTCCACACTGAGCTAAAATCGCATTATTGACAAGTTTTTTTTTTTTTTGAGACTTCTGAGGAAAAGCGACTTTCTTGTTTGTCCAGGAAATAGAGGCTACCTACTTGCATATTTCTGTACTTTCTTGAATCATTTTAACTTTACACTTATCTCCCATTGGCCAGAGACTGAGCATTCTTCACATTTAAGATTTGTGCAATTTGTAAGAACTCACAGGTCTGTGGATGGAATGTAGAGGGACCAGGCAAGCCCAAACCAGACCAGATCCTATCAAAGCATCCATGAAGGGAGTGTGAACAAGATCACAACTCACACAAAAATCCTCAAAATTTATAAATACATGATTCATGTGACTAATTAGTTTACCTTCTACTAGTTGCTTTACACCTTAACCATGTAAAGCAACCCAGACTAAGGCTCTGGCCTGGGATTTGGGAATTCTAGGACCCTTCGCTGCTTTCATCACAGCCAATAGAATGCCTTGTGCCTAGTTTTATATACACTGGAGGTAGAAATGAAATAAGCTTCCTGTTTACAGATCATTTGTCACTAGAAGTTGAGTGATAAGTCAAACTCTTGGTGGTTTTAGACATAACATTGCCCCAACAACTGTTACCACCCAGCTACTTCTGTAAATGGGTAAAGCTTAATTAAACAGCATGAATGAAGACCATGGTTGAGAGGTGGGTACACCTGGGACCCAGTTTTGTGTGAATTACTTACTTGATTTTATTAGTATAGGTGTCCACCACCTTGCCTGAAGCCCAGTTTCTTCTTTTGTAGATTAAGGGACAAGAGTGTCATCACCAGTCATAGCCTGCTATTAGGAACTGAATGATTCGAGCTCTCAACTGGGAGGCAAAATGCCCAGAAATGTTATTTGGCAAAACCAGGTGTATGAAGTTTGGAAGAACAACTTCAAGGGCAAACAACAAGCCTTTTCATGATCTTGGTAGAAGGGAAAATTTCCCTGACTCTACTTTGTCTTTTGTCACATTTCCTGGGAATAGAGAGCAAGAGAGAACTTTCTTTTGGTGGAGTTCCTTGCTCTTGAAGTGTCCTCGTTAAGGATATGGCTATTGTCAGGAAGGAGAAAGTGTGAAGCTGTTGTAAGCAATTGCCAGTGTAATGTGAATTTGGTCTTCAGAGTCATGCTGATTGAATTAAAGGAGTCACTTTTCTGTTTGCTTATTTGAGTCAAAGGGAGGAAAGGAAAATCTATGTGTATGCTGTAGCACAAATCACAACTAGGATGCCAAAGTCAAAAGGTTTGTTGTTATTTATTTAAGTGAAGAGTAAAGATAATGAAGGAAGAAAATGATGATTTGGAAAAGTGGTATAGAATCAGATATTACCACTACTCATTTGCATTTAGGGATGGCTTCATCTTGCTGCCTTGATTCTATTAGGCCTCATCAACACCAAAGGATGTTGAAAAAGATAGTATTTGTATATAATTTAGACACACACCTATTGTGTTTTTAGAGAATACTTATGCTTTGGGAATACTGAGCTTAAAATCCATTTGGGATTCGGAGAGTAGATATTTTCTAAAGGTAATTTCGTAGTGGGAAAAGAAGTGTCACCAAACTCGCATGCGAATTCTTAGGTATGAGATGGAAGGACTGGATGGAGGAACAGATAATTAGGACTGGTTCCTGGAAGGGGGAGAGCAGAAGCTTAAGAAGGCCAAGCAAAATGCCCACTGTGACAGATTAACACAAAGGTAGGAGTTTCGGGGTTAGAAGCTGGGCAATGGTGTATCATGCCTTTAGTCCCAGCACTTGGGGGAGGCAGAGGCAGGTGCATCTCTGTGAGTTCAAAACCAGTCTGGTCTACAAGAGCTAGTTCCAGGACAGACCTGAAACAACACAGAGAAACCCTGTCTTGAAATATGCTAAGAAGTCTCTTTATGTATGAGGGCACAGAGGGCTTCCAAAGGACATTAGAGCTTCACTTTAACTACAGGGGACATGTTGACTCCAAAGTATTAGGATTGGGGTGTCATGGTGGTATAAAAAGATCAAGCATATCTGAAGATCACCTGCTACTGTGGCAGCAAGTGAAGGCAACTCAAAGAGCACTATGGGTAAGTGACTTGAGCCATACATCCAGATACAGTGGCAACTTTTGAAAAGTTTTGAAACTTTTGAAAAGGTTTGAGGTACAGTTTATAACGTACACTATAGAATGGGTGTTGAAGTGGCACCCCATAGAAAGAACTTAGTTTAAACAGCAGACAGTGGGAAGGAAAGTGCTGTGTAAAAGGTGTGTGGGTGACAGTCGCACGGATCTAAGCAGGAGCTTGTCAATTACAGTGTGTGATAGGAAACTTCCACCTACAGGTTTGCAGACGTCTCAGTGAGATAGTGTGTGGGAAAAACTTAGCAGCATGAATGGTTTCCTAAAATGTATTGCTACTTATTGAAATGATTCTGAGCTCCAGGTGATTTGTCTGCTTCTAGGAGCTCAGACTTAGGTTTTACTTGGTATTCAGGGTCTCTACATGTGAGGCTGCTATGATAGAGAAAGTTACAACCCTCCACCCCTTACTCTACAGATATTTTATTAAAACTTAAAACTTAAGATGAGGTGTGACCAATTTGTTTGTAGCATTTCCTTACAATTGTTACGGTAAAGAACATCTATTTCTTTATCGTTTGTGAAAGTAGGCTCATTAGCAGTGTATGACACGCATGTACCAGTATTATTAAAACACTTAAGAAGAACATGACATCAGGTATGTTTCCATACCTATAGAATACTTAAGGTACACACACACGAAATTGAAAATGTCCCAGGGCATTTGGTGGTCTGGAAATCTCTAGCCTTGGAAAAGACAATCATAGAAAGCTGCCAACACCTACCGTAGCTACTTTTAATAAGAATAATCAAGAAAGCCAGTTTTTTCTCTCCGAATACTATCACAGGGTAAATTTTAATAACGAAAATTCATAGTTGCATATTGTTTCTGTCTAGAATAACAATGACTGAAATTCCAAATCACTTTCATTCAGCATGTTTGCCATTATGTATCATCTCTATTAAAATCAAACTTGAGTGGAGAAAGAAAACAACGGCAAATCATACATAGAAATCAAATTGGTTCAGCACATAAAAATATTCCATTTTCAAACGCCTGGCATTATAAAATGAAGTGAGATGAGTAGTGCCATTTTAGGGGTGATCTTCCGCTCAGCATTGATAATGAGCTTTCTAGGAAACCAGGAGGAACACTCTGTTTATATTCAGATGCTCCCAGAACTTTTTGCATTGAAAGGACTTGCAGAAACTTCTTTAAAAAGTAATACTCACAAAAAATTCCATGTCGTAATTATATATTGTTTGGTCACTCTTTGCATCTTGTAAAGACTTGAACTTGGAGCCTTGACTTTTGAAACTGTAGGAACCAACTGCAGAATATTTGTGACTTGGAAGGAGGGTGAGGCTAGAGGGTATGACAGAACGGTAAATGAGACAGCATGGAAAGGGAGTGACTGAGAAGCGTGTCTTCTTCACATAGTCATCCACTTGGTAGTCAACCTAAGAGAAGTCGAGAGCTGCTGCATGTTAGCATTTAACTAATAGTTCACTATAAATGTAGCTGATGATGAGTTGATTACTATTAATTGATTGAAAGAACCTATGAATAATGTGCTAAATTCAAATGCTCTTGGAGAAATAGATTTGGTGCACCCATGACAAATTATTTAATCCTGTTTGAACTTCAGTTTCTTCAGTGCATGGTGCCAAACCCCTTCCTTTCCATATTCATTTAGAAGACTAGACTATTAGCTATGCCAAACTCAAACCTTCTTAGAATAATCTGATTACAGTGTAGCATATATAATTATAACTAATATATTATTATATAATACATAATAATATAATAAATATGTTATAGATTTAATTATATTAATACACACACACACCACACACACACACACACACACACACACACATATACCACACGCAAATGTCAATGAGAGTTTTCAATATCCTTTAGGTCATCCCCTTTTTTTTATAGGGACTTCCATTCTTTGAATATTTCTATAATTCTCCTAAATTTCTAGTTCCTTCATGCTTTTATAAGGAAATCCCTCTTTTGAGAGCCACACACAACCGTTTAGAGTACACAATTAAGCCGCAAGGAGAAAACAGTCTATCACAATTAATGTAACTCCATCTAGGACATGCGAAGATGATTCAAAGAAGTTAAATATTCAAATGGAGGAAGACACAAATTTGTTGTGCAGGGAGCAAAAACAAATTCTTCCTGCTTAGTTCTCCTAGAAACTTGTGTGTTATAAAGTGATGTAATTTGTTCAAAACAATGTTTTGCATCTAGAGATAGAAGTTTGCTTGTACCGACAGAGTTCCATAAAACTTGTAAAAACAAAAGTTAACACGCGTTGTAAATCACAACTAGGACAATTTGAGTAAAATTAAGAATTTGAAAAATTAAAATCCATGAATATTCAAAAAGAGTGGTTTGCATAAGTAGTTATATTAAAAAAGGAAGAGTACATTAGCTTTACTTTGTAGAGAGAAAATGGTCTTTTATATTTGTCCAGGAAGGGAAATATTTACACAGTGACTTGATGCAGCTAGTGTTAGAACTGCATATTGATGCCTCAGAGAGTATAAAAACAACGCCCCCTGATTATTCACTCAGAGATCATAGAAAGCTGGCATTGAGAAACTCATAATAACTCTACATTGTGAGCAATCAAATGTATATGTTATGCTTTTAGGGGATTACAACCACACCCCCACCAGAGGTGAGTAGCTGGAGGCATAGTGGAATCAAAATTAGACGTAAAGTAGAATCACCTGAAGCTGTTTTCATCCCACCGCCTGGACTTCGATAAGGCTTTGCAGTGGTTTGTGTTGGATCCTGCAGCATTTTCCCCTCGTAGTAGCTGTACAGCTATGACCATGCTTCTATTGTGTCTTTGCCATACTTGGAGTAATTCCTTTGGCTACTTAGAGTTAATGGAAATTTAGCAGTAATCATTGCCTGCAGCACTTAATACTCCCTTCTCTCTATTTTATGGAAAAGAGGCAAACCCTGTGGCTAAGATGCAAGATTTATTACCGTGATGCAGTTAGAAGTCAGGGAAGACACTGAGTCTGTGGAAGTTGAGAGAACTGAGTCTGTGTAGTCTGGAGAGAACCTAAGTCTGTGAATGACTTGCTAGAGCCAGTCCCCTTCGAAGTTTGCATTGGCCTACAATAGGGATGAGAAAACAAATTATGCTATACTTATAGTGTGAATTACTTGGTCTTTTTCTAGTCCATTTAGGTTTTACCACCTCAACTATTAAAAATTTTTTTGCTTATGATTATTAGAAAATCCTAGATGATTAGATAATCAGAAAAATCTAGTGGAATTTAAAAAACATAAATAATTATGAACTTGCATCTGTTTTGTAATGGTGTCATAATTTAGCTTATTATTTGTTTATTTATTTATGTCACATATGTGAATGTTTTTACTTGCATAAAGGTTGTATGTACACGCATGTGGTGCCCTAAAAGTCCAAAGAGGGTATTCTATTCCCTGGAACTGGAGTTAAAGATGTTTTTGAGCCACCATGTGGGTATTGGAAAACCAGCCCTCTGCAAGGACAACACAAATGCCCTTAACCACTGAGCCCCTTCAGTCTCTGGTACACCCACCAGTAATTTACAAGAACCATTTGAATCATTTCTCTTGTTGGATTTTGTTTTCCCCAAGAAATGATGATCCATTACATTTTTTATGTATTTAACCCCAAAGTGATATATACTATAGTACTGAGAGTAGGCACTAAAGGGTAAATGAATAAATGTTTAATAAAGTTTCTGATTTTTAGAGCAGAGCTTGAGGGAACCTTCAATGAGTCATGTGAGCCCATAACCCACTTCCTCTTTGAATAGGGGGAAGAGTTGTTTGAAGATATTGATTGCGGACACAGTGGGCCATGTTTGGGTTAGATCATATTAGAATTTGTCTCAGCAGGCTGCAGTGGACATTCTGCTGGCTTTGAAGACACAAAACTCTATGACCCAAGTTGTCTATAGTGGGGAGGATGTGGCAGTAACCTTTTGTAATGACTTTCCAAACATAAGAGTGCCCTTCTACTGACAGCTAGGAAGAACTAGCTCAGGCTATTCAGCTTCAGAAAATGAATTCTCTGTTCGGATAACCTAATTACAGGCTCTTCCCTGGAAGAGGTTAATTCTCCATTTCTTTGTTGAATGGAGGAGCGCCGGGCTGTGTCCCCTTCATCTGGCCGCCTTCATGGTTTAGCTTACGCCCCAAAAACTAACTACACAGAAACTGTGTTCTTTTAAACACTGCCTGGCCCATTAGTTCCAGGGCCTCTTATTGGCTAGCTCTTGCACCTGGACTAGCCCATTTCTGATAATCTGTGTAGCACCCCGATGGTGTGCTTACCAGGGAGATTCTAGCCTGCTTCTCTCTGGAGTGGGAACATCATGCGACTCCTTCTGACTCAGCTTCCTTCTCCCAGAATCCTCTTCTGTCTACTCCACCCACCTAAGGGGTTGGCCTAACAATGGGCTCAGGCATGGTTTCTTTATTTTAACCAATGAAATCAACAGATAAGATACAAGACCCACCTCCATCATTTCCCCCTTTTTTCTGTTTAAACAAAAAAGAAAGGCTTTAACTTTAACATAGTAAAATTACATAGAAAACAAAACAGTTATCAAATAAGAATTACAGTTACAATATTTATATCTACTTTATCTTTTATCATAACTAAGGAAAACTATAACTAACCATTCTTCAACTCCATCAAAGACTCCAGAAGGATATAAAACTACAGTAAACAAAGTCCAAAATTTTAGAAATGACAGAGACAACTCACTTTGCCTGGACAGTCACCCAAAGTTCTCTTTGTACCCCGTTGGGGCATCTATCTTCGGCCTTCAGGCCCACAGTATCCAGCAGACATTTTCATGAAGCAGGAAATTTCAAAGACAGTTTAGTCACTTTCTGCTGTGTCCTGCTGAATGTCTCGTAGACTCTTTCATGAATCAGGAACCCCGAAAGACCATCTCACCTTTAGGCAAGTTCAGCAGTCCTCTCTCTTGCGGGTTCTTTGTGTGCAGTTTCAGTCATCAGTCCAGGCAAGAGCAGTTTCTTGCCCAAATGGCTATCAAACTCCATAAGGATCCTCTTCGATGCCCGATCTTCCTCTCGAAGTAGATTGGTGCTGCCAGGAGCAGACGTGTCTCATTGTCATGAAAAACCCTAAGCTATTAAAATATTAAGTGCCATATTCTGCAGTCTTTGAGAGATATGAAGAATGCCTATCTAACTGAAACATATCTCTATATATCTAGAAAATCTAACATGACTATAAGCTTGACTATTATTTATGATTATCCATTAGCAACCACTATATTTACTATTATACATTACATTTAAATGAACTACACAATCACACATACCTTAATCAAGATCAGAAATACATATACATATAACAAAATTGACTTTAAAATCCACACCAATGTAAATTATTTATATCTATATCATATCCCCCCTTTAAATATAAAAAGAACGTTTCTCAAACCCTATTTGGGAACATGGGGCGCAGTTTCCTCCAAACTGCTTCCCTGCTGAACGGGGGCGTCGTTAATTAGGTCTTTCATGGTATAACCTGTGTGTCAGGGTCATCTCAGTTGGCAGTTGAGTGAAGTAATTTTTTGAGGGTGTTCACAGCAACCTTTCAGGAGGGCGTGATCTATCATACCATATCGGAATAGATGCAATCCATAGGTCCTGGTCTTGTGAAAACAAAAAGAAGACCCTCTCCGAAGCATCACATCCTTAGACCCAAATTTTGAAATCGTAATACCCTATATCCATTCTGGTTCCATTTGGCAGCCCCATATAATGAAATGTCTCTCGTACTTAGCTCCTTCACAGTCAAAAATCTTAAAGAAAACACAATGTACATAATCTAGACTCTCTGTGAATTTTTGCATTTTTTAAAGTAGTTATTTTTCTTTTATTTTTTTACTCTCTTAACTATCTGTACTCTGTCTCTTTAAAGACTTTACCTTTTTAATTTTAAAGGCATTAACTTTTTCTCTCTCTATATATATATTTTTCTCTCTCTAAAGCCCACGTACATTTGATCCAACATTGTGACTCATTTAGTGGTCTGTCTGAATCTGTTTTATTGTGAATCTGTAATTTTTTTACTATCCAGGAGCATTTCTTAAAAAATGTTAAGCACTTCTTAAAAACTTAAGTTGACCATGTAGGGGTAATGCGGTACTGCCTGTGTCCTTAAAGTCTAAACCTTAAGTGTGCTTGCCTTATCGTAATTACGGTAGTTCCTGAGACCAGCAAACAGTTCAGCATGCGGAGCTGAGCTGCTCCTGCCTCGAGCCATTGGGTGCCCCTGAGCCGAGCACAATTCCAGGCACACAGCAGTCCACAGCATCAAGCAACCCATAGCAGTTTATTCCAATATCATTCAAAAGCTCTGTCTCCCACAGGAGCTAGACAGAGATCACAATAGCGGCACAGCCCGAGTTTAACTTTTAAAACACCAGTTTTTTCCTGCTGCTGAGTCAGGACAATTTCTTTTTGCAGTGCGCAATACTCCAGAAACAGCAAAAAGCTATCTTAAATTTTCTCTATGTCCCTTTTTTAAGCCCCTCTCAGGTTTTACGTGGGTTCATTAGCACGTTGGCGCGCCACCTGTTGAATGAGGAGCGGCCGGGCTGTCCCTTCATCTGGCCGCCTACATGGTTTAGCTTACGCCCCGAAATAACTACAAGAAACTGCTGTTCTTTTTAACACTGCCTGGCCCATTAGTTCCACCTCTCTATGACGCTAGCTCTTGCACACCTGATCTACACCCATTTCTGATAATCTGTGTAGCACCCCATGGTGTGCTTACTAGGAAGATTCTAGCCTGCTTCTCTGAGTGGGAACATCATGCGACTCCTTCACTCAGCTTTCTCTCCCAGAATCCTCTTCTGTCTACTCCACCCACCTAAGGGTTGGCCTAATAAGGCTCAGGGCAGCTTTTATTTTAACCAATGAAATCAATAGGCTAAGATACAAGACCCACTCCATCATTTCCCCTTTTTCAAGTAAATGTACTGAAGCGGATTTGAATTAAGTTTGTAGTTGATAATTATAAGGTTATACAGCTTATTAACTCACGCAACCAAAGTTCCCCGCGCCGAACAGGAGAGAAAACAAGCGGCGCAAAGGCTTAAGTCAACTTATTTAACACTCCAAAACCTGCTCCCAGGTGGCAGAGCCCACCCACTAGGGGGTGGGGCTCATCCCTACATT
>CAWTZC010001800.1:0-19575 GCA_963919715.1 Microtus obscurus | reverse complement strand
TTTTTTTTAGACCTCTTTTGTCCACTCTCCTGGTATTGTTTATTTATTTCCTATGATCTCTTGGGTGTGTATATCCTTCTCTTCAAAGTGAAGTGTTCCTTCCAGCATCCTCTGTGGAGCTGGTTTGGTGATCGTAAGTCCATTTATTCTGTTTTTATCCGGAAGTCCTTAATTTCTCCTTTTTTTAGTTTTACTGAATAGGTTATGCTGGGTTGAATAGTCTGGGTTACAGTTATGGTTTTTCAAAACTTAGAATATATCTTTCCAGGCATGCACTGACTTTAGGTTTCTTAAAATTATCAGGTGTTGTTCCAGTGGGCCTGCCTTACTTACTCTGTGTCTTTTTGATGTTCTGACTGTGTCATGGGGAATTTGTTTTTTTGCTCTGATCTATCTGATGTTTTATGTCATGGGAAGTTTGTTTACTCCTGTCCAGTTGTTCTATGGGCTTCTTAGGACCTGGGTAGGTATCTCTTTCTCTAGGTGAAAATTTTTTTCTAAGAAATTTTTCTTCTGTGATTTTATTGAAAATATATTGTGAGCATTTAGTGCAGTATTAATCTCTTGTTTCTATGCCCATAATTCAAAGATTTAGTCTTTATAATGGTGTCCCAAGAGCTCTTCTATATTCCTGTTCATATTTTAAAGAATTTATCATTGACCTTTATTCCTCTACCTTGTCTTCTGGCTCTGAATCTAGCTCCACGTGATCCATTCTGGCTGTGGGGCTTTCCACTGTGTTTTTAATTTTGATTTATTGAATTTTCATTTCTAGTATCCTTTCAGTGTGGCTTTTATTCAGTTATTCTCTTGGTTTGAATTCTCGTATTCATTTCTTGTCTTCCTTATTTCATTTATCTTTTTTTTCTGTACACGTCGTGTCTTTTTTTTGGAACTGTTTGGATAAGAGTTAAAATCATCCTTTGAATTCTCTGTCTGGATGCTTCTTCCTGGTCATTCTCACTGAGGTCCATTATTACGGGATTAGTAATTTTGGAGAGAAGTATTGTCTTTGATTTTTGAATTGTTTTGTTTCTGCACTGGAACTTGCACATCTGGACGTGGTTGAGTGGCAGGGCAGCCCAGAGACTTGAGTGTCTGTGATTGCTTACCTGTGGGTGCTGGGAGTGAGTAGTGTTGGCAGTCTCAGGCCTGCGGAACACCTTTCCTGTTAGTGCTGGGGGTGGAACATCAAGTTTAGGGTGCTCATGGTCCAGGGACCCTTCCTTCCTGTGTCCTACTTTTTGACTTTTCCTTTCCTTCTTTCCTTCCCTTCCTTCCTTCCTTCTTCCTTCCTTCCTTCTTCCTTCTTCTTTCCTTCTCTCTCTCTCTCTCTCTCTCTCTCTCTCTCTCTCTCTCCTTTCTATTTTCCAAGACAGGCTTTTTCTGTGCAGCTTTGGAGCCTGTCCTGGAACTCACTCTGTAGACCAGGCTGGCCTCAAACTCACAGAGATCCACCTGCCTCTGCCTCCTGAGTTCTGGGATTAAAGGCGTGTGCCACCACTACCAGGTTTGTTTTGTTTAAGCCAATAGGCACCCTGAAGACGCTCTCTAAACAAAAGGTTCCTTAAGTTCAAATAATGGCCAAGAATACTGTTGCTTTCTTTTCTTTTTGGAACTTCCCCTGTGAAAGCTTCAAGGTTCTGAGGAGTTCTGCGATAAGTGGATTGGTAATTCAAAATTACCCCTAGTCCCATAACATCCCACTAAGTGCAGGACTTCTTCAGGCTTCTCAGACCACTGCTCACACATTTGAACACCACCTGCTAACATCTCCTTACATTAATTTTGTGAGAGAATCAGTTTAGAGTCGTGTTGGGAGACGCTGGAAGCACATCTCAGCACCTCTAAGACCCTAATTTCCTTCCAGGGGACGTTAGCTGCCCCACCTTTCTCCCCCCGGAGACTGTGATGATGTCCCTCTTACGAAACCTCCAGTCATTTCCTCTACTTGGTCGTCTGGTCCCCTGAGGGCACACAAATAATATTGGGAATTTAATAACTACGATCTAGGTCTCCTGCCCAAATGCTCTGGGGAGCACTGACTTGAACAATTTGAATGTGGGAAGAAGCATGAGTGGGAGCTCCAGACAGCATACCAAAGGGGCGGTACCAAACCCGCACATTTCCTGGGCCCCCAAACTGGCAGGGCCTGGCTCTTTTACCTAGTGTATACCTAACAGGAGAGTCCCTAAATGGCAGTTGCTGAAACAAGGCATACTTGTCTTCTTTCACATACAAGAATAAGATTCCCACGGAGTGGGTCAAGTCGGGGAGCTTTGCTTTCTTGTCTGCAGTCCATGGCTTCCAGTGCAGTCAATAGCTGTGGTGGTGCGTCCCTAGAATCCCAGCACCAGGAAAACTGAACCCGAGGATTGCTGCAAGCTCAAGGCTGGCTTGGGCTGCATAGTGGGTTTCAAAACCACCCTGGTCTACGAAAAACCCTATGTGAAAAAAATGCAAATTTAGCTTCAAAACAAAGCAGAACAATTCATAAAAGCAAACAAAAAAGGTTTGGCATAGGAGTGAAGAAGAGAATAAAGAAATAACTAGACCATATTATTCAATCTCCAGGACTATTTCTGGTTGCACACACAGTGTTCTAGTTCCAGCCTGGTGAATCTTCCTGACCCTCTGTGCCAGCCCAATCCACTGAATCCACTTAAATTTATCCTGCCTGCCATCTGGTGTGGCTCAGCTGCTGAAGCCATTTATCTAACTCTGGTGAATCTTCCTGATCCTAGTCTACTTGCACCCTTTCCATTCCCCAGACCTACCCCAGTTCCTCACACCTTGTCTTCACCAGCCCAATCTCAGTGAGTCCTGCTGGCACCCTTCCCAAGCTCAAGTCTTGGCCCCAGTACTCTAGCCCAGCCTGCTGAATTCACCAGACCCTGGACTACTTACGCCATATCCAACATCCAGGCTTAGTCCAGATAGCGCATACTATTACTGGTCTAGTATGGGTGGAGTCTTTCTGGACCCTAGCCAACCTGCACTACACCCAATTTTAAGGCCCAGGTTGGGAAACACATTTATTTACACTAAATAGCCTGATGAGTCCCAAGTTAGTTAGGGTTCCTATTGCTGTGAAGAGAACAAGTGACCATGTGCAACTGCTATATAAAGGAAAACATTTAATTGGGGCTGGCTTACAGTTTCAGAGGATTTTAGTCCATTATTGTCATGGTGGAAAGCATGGTATGCAGGCAGACATGGTGCTGGGAGAAGGAGCTGACAGTTCCATCTGGATGGATCAACAGACAGCAGAAAGAGACTGTTTTGCTGGAGGCCTAGGTAGGGATCTTAGACTTCAAAGCCTGCCCCAGTGACACACTTCCTCCTATAAGGCCACACCTACTCCAACAAGGCCACACTCTCCTAATTAGTGCCACTCCCTAACCTGAGGAGGCCATTTTTTCAAAGCCACAAACCATAGGTGGTCATACCAGCCCACCCCCTCAGTCAACAGCCCCTCAGACACACAGCCTGTGTGCTGACCTGTCGTGCTGACCTGGTAAGTATCTAAGACCCTGGTCCACTCACAGCATTCTTACACTCTCAGGCGAAACTTAGCACAAAGCAAGCAAACCCTTAGTCCCACTCACCTGTTGTCTTGCTTACACTGGTTTGGAACCTGCCCCCCCCTCCAATCCAAGAGCAACACCAACCAAGCTTTCTGATGATCTGAAATAAACCAGCCTTAAACAAGAACACAGTTAGCTTCCCATCCTGTAAAGGCAACCGCCCCTAGAACCTCACACCAGACACACTGCAACCAGGGGTCCACATGTCCAGGTCTGAGCATACAAACACCTAGATATGAAAGGCCAAGACTGCATGACCTTCATCCCTGACCCAAGTCTACCAGTCCTGTAGAAGTGGTACCCAAAGGAGAGTCACCTATGTGAACACCAGACAGCAGGACTTAAAAGAAGAAATCATAAACTTCATCAACAAATTCAAAGATTGTAAATTCAAGGATTGTAAAAGAAGATCCCAGACTTCCAGCAGCTTGTGATAGCACACCATTGGTTCTTAACTTCTGACTGCAAATGCAACTAGGGGCTGGAAATGACTCAGAAGAACACTGGCTACTCCCCAGAGGCCCCATGTGTGATGTCCAACACCCATATGGGTGCTTGCAACTGTCTGTAACTCCAGTTCCAGGAGATCCAGTGCCCTCATCTGTCCTGTGGGTGTCTGTGCACACTAATGGTGCATGGGCATATGTGCAAGTAAAACATCCAAACATATAAATTGAATTGAATTTACTTATTTATTTATTCCTAATTTTATTTTTTTCTGAGACAATTTCTTTTGCATAGTCCTGGCTGTCCTGGAACTCATTCTGTAGACAATGTTGGCCTTGATTGCTGAGATCCGGCTGCTCTTTGCTTCCGATCACTGGGATTAAAGGGTGTGCTACCACCACCCAGCAAAATTGAATGAGATTATAACTCTAAATAAAGAAAATCTAAAAGAAATGGACAAGATTCTAAAAGTTTCTAGAGGCATATATACCTCTCAAGTTAAAACAAGAAGAGGTCAGCATCCTCAGATAGACTGATAATTAGCATATATAAGAAGATATAGATATGTGTGTGTGCTGTAGAATATCAATAATCCTAAGTAGACTGACTATATATGTGGTTATGTGTGTCATGTTGTGTTTTGAAACAAGAGAGATGATAATGGTGCACACCTTTAATCGTCGCATTTGGGAAGCAGAGGCAGGTGGATCTCTGTGAGTTCGAGGCCAGCCTGGTCTACAGAGTGAAGCTCCAGGACAGCCAGGACTATGCCGAGAAACCCTGTCTCAAAGAATAAAACCAAAATAAACAAAAAAGAAGATTGGGACAGCATTATAAAGTCTTCTAAATAAAAACAAAAGCCCAGGCCCAAATGGATTCACAGTAAAATTCTACCAGATTTAAAAAAAAAAAATCTACAACCAAAATTTGTTAAATTATTCAAAAAGAAAAAGAAGAATACTTCAAAAACTTATTTTATAAAGCCATATCTAATATAAAAAGCAGTTTAAAAGCCAGGGAGGTGGTGGCACACACCTTTAATCCCAGCACTCGGGAGGCAGAGGCAGGCAGATCTCTGTGAGTTTATGGCCAGCCTGGTCTGCAAAAGTTAGTTTCAGGACAGGCTCCAAAGCTACAGAGAAACCCTGTCTCAAAAAAACAAAACAAAACAAAAAGAAAAGAAGAAAAAGAAAAAATAAAAAAGCAGGTTAAAGATAGACATGTGTGTGTGCAATTGCACACACATCCACACAAATACTACAGAACATAGATGCAAAAACTCCTTTATAAAATTATTGCAAACAAATACAGGTATATATCACAAAAGTTATCTACCAGACCAAGTTGACTCTATCTCGGAGATGCAGGGATGATGGTTCAACATGCATAAATATAAAGTCATATAAATTTGCTTAAGGTAAAAAAAATCACATGATCATTTCAATAGATGCCAAAAGGCCTTTGACAAAATGCAACGTGATTTCGCATAAAATAAAATCTTAGAGCATGGTTGTTATCCCTTCCTAATGCTGCAACCCTTTTATACAGTTCCCTCATGTTGTGCTGACCCCAACCATAAAATTATTTCATTGCTACTTCATAACTAGTTATTGCTACTGATATGAATTGTAATGTAAAATATCTGATATTCAGGATATTTGGTATGTGACCCCCAAAGGGATCATTGCTACAGTCAGCGCTAGCCTGGATAGCGAGACTGGTGGGGGTGCCAGGATTGAGTATTACACGGAAGCTTCTTTTTAGGTGGAAGAACAGCAACCTTTATTTTGCCCAGCAACCTTTTATACCTCCACTACTTCTAGGAGACCCACGGGGTCAGAATACAGACCACAAGGAAGTTCCGCTGTCAGTCAGGGGGAGTGAGGGCAGCTGGGATCACAACAGTCATGAACAACACTCAGGTTGAGAACCGCTGTCCTAGAGAGGGTAGAATTAAAGGGAACATAACTCAACATAGTGAAAAGCTTGAATCAGTTCTATTAATCAGGACCAAGACAGGACTGCCCACCATCCCCACTCCTTTTCAGCCTTAGTTCAGGATGCACTTGCTGGAACCCCAAGACAGAAGAATGAAATTAAAGAGATACAAATAAGGACAAAGTAACTCCTGTTTTGCAGTCATGTAATATATATTAAAGATCCCAAAGACTCCACCTAGAAAACTTTTTAGAAAATGATCAACAATTTCAGTAGATTGGCAGGATACAAAATCAATTTTCAATCATCAGAAGCCTTTCTATATTCTAATGACAAAACATGCTACGAAATAATACCATGAAAGCATTCCACTTACAAAAGCCTCAAAAAAAATGATGAAATAAAATGTCTGGAATAAACGTAACCAGGAAGGTGAAAGATCTCTTCAGTGAGAATTTATGTCTGAACTGAGAGGCTGAGGATGGCATTACAAAAGATGGAAAGACCTCCCATGCTTGTGGATTGGAAGGAATAATATTGCAAAAGTAGACCGTCCTATCAAAGCCATTTGCAGATTAAATGCAATCTCAGTCAAAATCTCCATGTCATTCTTACAGAAACAAACAAACAAACAGAAATCCTGAAATTCATGTGTGGAACCACAAAAGACCCCATACTACCAAAGCAATCTTGAGCAAAAAGAACATTGCTGGAGGGATTGCCATTCTAGGTTTTAAGATTTATTACAGAGCTATAGTAATACAAACAGCATGGTATTGGCAGGAAAAGAGACTTGTAGGGCAATGGGACAAAACCCATTACTTGTAGATACACAACTACAGCCATCTGACATTTAACAGAGAATACAGAAACATATGTAGTAAGAGGAGCCGGCCTGGCTGTGCCCCTTTGTACCCGGCCGCCCGCATGGCCCAGCTTATGCCCGGAAATAATTACACGGAAACTGTATTCATTTAAACACTGCCTGGCCCATCAGTTTTCCAGCTTCTCTATTGGCTAGCTCTTCCCATCTGGACTAGCCCATTTCTGATAATCTGTTTAACCCCATGGTGTGCTTACCGGCGAGATTCTAGCCTGCATCTCTCTGGAATGAGAACACATCGCTGACTCCTTCTGACTCAGCTTCCTTCTCTTTTCCCAGCATCCTGTTCTGTTTCTCCCGTAAAAGTTACTATCGCCAAGCTCAGGCAGTTTCTTTAACTACTTAATGAATCAGCAATTATATATACATCCACATCAAACTACCTGGGCCGCATCTTCAACAAACAGTGCTGGGAAAAATGTCTGTCTACCTACAGATAATAAAATTAGACCCATATCTATCACCTTGCACAAAAATCAACTCCAAATGGATTGAGACCTCCAGTGTGAAACCTGAGCGCTACAGGACAAACACAGGCAGTACCCCCACAAGATGTGTGTGTAGGAAGGAAAATGCAAAACTCTGTTTGCCCAGGAATTAAGTTCAACAGCTGGCAAATGGTACCTCACAAAACTAGCAGGCTTCTATCGTCTAAGGAAACACTGAAACAGAATTACAGAGTGGCAGCAAGCCTTTGCCAGCTGTAGGTTTGAAAATTAATATCCAAATGTATAAGGAATTTTTAAAAAGTCAAGAAATCAAGTAACCCAGTGAAAAATGGGCTATGAAATATATTTATATTGGTGATGTAATATGAAAATATCTTTTAGATCCTAACAACTTTGCTGACCTCACAGCCTGAGTTAATAATACACTTCAATTACTTCAGACCTAAACTGCTAACCCACTGTCCTCAGCCTGTTTATTAACCTGCCTTTAAGGAACAATGCAACAATCAACCCTACTTGCCTTGGATTTCCCGTGTGATCAACTTCAAAACCTAATAATATTTAGCTATAATCCCCAACATACCTCTCTTCTGTGCCTTGACCTAGATAATGCATGCTATCATCTGCTGAAAGCATCAAATACAGCAGTTGAGAGCAAGTTCTAAAAGCTACTATAGAGAATTACGAAAGCAACCATTTATGGACAGTGGTTGATAAACAATGGTGTTTAGTATCTGTTCAAGGTTTCTGTTAAGTAGCCCATTCCTTCCCGTGTGATCTTTCTTCTTGCTGTTTAAGTAGAAATGCAGAGGGAAGTCCTTTGTTAGGGAGTCAGACAGACACACAGGGACAGGGACAGACATAGGGGCAAACAGATTCACAAACCCCTTCAGACAGCAATAGACTCTGATTCATACAGACAGAGCGAGCTGCAGGAAGTGTAAAGTAGAGAATTCAATTACTTGACATGTTGTTCTGAGGGAAGGTTTTGTTTTCTTTCTTCATATGTACACTTGGCCATTATTGGTAACTCAGAGTTAATCACTGGTGAGTATAATTCATGTGCACTAAGAAGTATTTCCAGAAATGTACATCGTTCTTAGCAGTTACGGGGTACAAATCTAAAACACTTCAAGAAATGAAAACAAACAGAACTTAGAACAAATGTGGGCAAATATGCCAGGAATACCTCATTTCTTAAAAGACTTACAAGCAGTTGATGCCCCTCTGGAAATAAAAAATTATGGAAATTCTCACTAAAACCAAATCTACCATATAGCCCAGCTGGGCCGTTTTGTGGTATAAACCCGGACTTGACATCCTACTCCATGGGTACTTGTCATGTTGGCCATGGCCGCTCTAATAGCGAGAAGTAAAAACATCCTAAATACCCCTCAGCTGATGAATGGGTCATGACAATGTGGTGTGTAAACACGAAGGTGTACATTCCCCTAAAACCGAAACCATGCAATTTGTGGTAGATGCATAGAACTAGAGTGTATTCTACTGAATTAACCCAAAACCTACAAAACAAATACTACATTCTCTCTTGGCTCCTACCTTCAGATATTTAGATGTGATATGTAGAACTTGGGAGTGGTCCCAGAAACCTGAAACTAATGAGGAACTGGGTGAGCGGCTGACCTAGGCAGAAAAGTATTCACAAGGTGCCGTAATGGGGTAAATGGGGAAAATGCCTGGGAAGGGGGGAGTGAAAGGAAACCTGAGAATGAGGGGCCAGAGGAAGAGTAAAGAACAACAGGACAACGGGCGGTGGTGGCGCACGCCTTTAATCCCAGCACTCGGGAGGCAGAGGCAGGCAGAGCGGATCTCCCGGTTTCGGCCTGTCAACAGCTAGTTCCAGGAGCGAACCTAAACCCTGTCTTGAAAAAATCAAAAAAAAAAAAAAAAAAAACAAAAAAACCAGGATGATTGAAGAAGCCACAGGGAACCACACAATATTTACTTAAACTGTTACATGTGTATGCAGTGTGTATACATATAAATACTCTTAGGATAATAATGCTCCCTTAAAGCTATAAATATATAAAAACCCGGTGTTAACTCCAATGCTCTCCTAAATTGTTTGTTTGAAGTCCGAGAGACTCCCCAAATAGTACAGTCTGTGCCTGTTCTTGATTGCCCCTCAGAACATGGAGTTATTGACCTTCTTACAAGAAGACACCACACACTTGGGATACAGGACTTTGAGAAATCATGCGGGAGCTGGTTTGGATGCATCCCCCACAAAGGACTGACTCTCAGAGTTTCAGAAGGGTTTATGCTGACTGCCAAGGGGGTGAGAAATAGGTGGTTCTGTATCTAGCCCATAAAGCCGATGAAGCACAGCAATGACTGACTGGCAAACCACCACAGTTGTGCAATAATGATTTTATCTTTCAGGTAACCCATAGCTCAAAAGTCCTCTTGATAGGAAGGGAATTCATGCCTGATGTTTGTAAACCCTAGCTGTCTTAGTGACTTTTCTCTTACTGTGACAAAACACTATGACAAAAGCACTTAATGAAAAAGAAAATGTTTAATTTACTTCTTGTTTAGAGGCTTAAGAGTCTCTTGTGTCAAAGGAAGTGATGGCTGGAGCTCCCATCTTGGCCCACCATCTCTGGGCAGAGAGCCACTGGTAATCCTGCCCCGAGTCTTAAATACACATCTTCCAGCAACCCCACACCTTCTGAAAATCTTCCCCAAACCTGCAACTGGGGACCAAGTATTCCAAATGTATCAGCCTCTGAGAGCCATCCTACTCAAATCACCCCATTTGACTTAATACCCCTGGGCATTGAATTCCCTTCCCCTCAAGAGGACTTTGAGCTATGGGTTACTGAAAGATAAAAGTTCCATTATTGCACAACTGTGAAAATTGATACTTCCAGTCCCGGTCATTGCCATGCTTCATCGGCTTTATGGCTAGATAGAACTACCTATTTCTCACCCCCTTGGCAGTCAGCATAAACCCTTCCAAACTCTGAGAGTCAGTCCTCCAGGGGAATGCATCCAAATCAGCCCCGGCATGATTCCTCAAAGTCCTGTATCCCAAGTGTGTGGTGTCTTCAGCAAGTCTAACTCCATGTTCTGAGGGGGCAATCAAGAACAGTGGCAACAACTGTACTATTTGGGAGTCTCGGACTCCCCTAACAAACAATTTAGGAAGCATTGAGTCTAACTTTTCCGGGTTTTTATACATTTATAGCTTTGGCGGGCATGTGTATCTAAGAGGCATAAATTGTTTATGTATGTATGCATTCACTTATACGTAAGCAGTTTCATCCATAATGGTTCCCTGTGACTTCAGCAATCATCCTGGTTTTTTGTTTTTTTTTTTTTTTTTTTTTTTTGATTTTTCAGAACCAGGGTTTCTCTGTAGCTTTTGGTTCCCGTCCTGGGAACTAGCTCTTGTAGACCAGGCTGGCCTTGAACTCCCAGAGATCCAAGCCTGCCTGCCTCTGCCTCCCGAGTGCTGGGATTAGAGGTGTCACCGCTGTGTCACTGTTGTTCTTTACTCTTCCTCTGCCCCTCATTCTCAGGTTCTCCTTCACTCCCCTCTTCAGGCATTTTCCCCCATTGCCCCATTACGCTTTAACACTTTCCCGTCTCCGCTCATGCTTGTCACCCAGTTCTCTTTAGTTTCCAGGTTTCTGGACCACCCCCAAGTTCTACATACTCACATCTAAATATCTGAAGGTAGGAGCCTTGTAAGAGAGAATGTGTAGTATTTGTCTTTGTAGGTCTGGGTTACCCCCTCAGTAGAACCCTCTAGTTCTGTGCATCACTGTAAATTGCATGGTTTCGTTTCTTTACGGGGGAATAGCTTCGTGTTTACACACCACATTATGTTACCCGTTCATCAGCTGAGGGGTATTTAGGATGTTTTCATTACCCAGCTAATGGCGGCCATGTGCCATAGCTGACAAGTATCTATGGAGTAGGATGTCAAGTCCTTTGGGTTTATACCACAAAGCGGCACAGCTGGGCCATATGGTAGATTTGTTTTTAGCTTTTGAAATTCTCCACACTTCTTATTTCCAGAGGGGCTGCACCTGCTTGCAAGCTTTGTAAAATGGGGTTCCCTTCTGGCATGTTAGCCCATTTGTTCTAAGTTCTGTTTATTTTCGTCTTAAAGTGTTTTAGTTCATATGTGCTAAGAACGATGTACATTTCTGAAATACTTCTTAGCTGCATGGTTCTCACTAGTGATTAACTCTGGGTTACCAATAATGCACAAGTGTCACATATGAAGAAAGAAATCAAAACCCTTCCCCCAAATATGTCAAGAATTGAATTCTCTACTTTACCTCCCTGCAGCTTCCGTTCTGTCTGTATGAATCAGTCTATTGCTGTCAGAAGGGTTTTTGTGAATCTGTTTGCCCCTATGTCTGTCCCTGTCCCTGTGTGTCTGTCTGACCTAACAAAGGACTTCCCTCTGCATTTACTGAACAGCTGGAATACAAGCATCACACGGGAAGGAATGGCACTGAAACCTTAACAGATACTAAATACCATTGTTTATCAACCACTGTCCATAAATGGTTGCTTTAGGCCTCTATAGTAGCTTTTAGAACTTGCTCTCTGCTGCTGTATTTGATGCTTTCAGCAGATGATGTGTATGCATTATCTAAGGTCAGGGGCACAGAAGAGTGCATGTTTGAAATTGTAACTAGACATTGGCTTAGGTTTTAAAAGTTGATCCCGAAATCCAAAGCATGTAGGGTTGATTGTTGCATTGTTCCCTTAAGGCAGGTTAATAAACAGGCTGAGGACACAGTGGGATTGTAGTCTTAGGTCTGAAGTAACCTGAAGTGTATTATTAACTCAGGCTGTGAGGTCCAGCAAAGTTGTTAGGATCTAAAAAGATATTTTCATATTACATCACCACGCATAGCCATTTTTATTTCCCATAGCCATTTTTTTCACTGGGTCATCTGATTTCTTGACTTTTTAAAAATTCCTTATACATTCTGGATATTAATCCTTTTCCAAACCCATAGCTGGCAAAAGCTTGCTGCCACTCTGTGGGCCTCCTCTTCGTTTGGTTGTTTCCTTAGAGCGTATAAAGCCTGCTAGTTTTTAGTTACCATTTGCAGCTGTTGAACTTGAATTTCCTGGGCAACTGCATGAAGCTCTTTCCTACCTTACATCTTGTGGAAATTACTTGCCTGTGTTTCCTTCTGTGGCGCCAGGTTTCACACTGAGGTCCTCGATCCATTTGGAGTTGATTTTTGTGCAAGGTGATAGATATGGGTCTAATTTCATTCATCTTAGTAGACACATTTTGCTTTATTTGTTGAAAGTGTGACTTCTCAGTGTATGTTTGATGTGGGAGTGTCATATGTCAATCTGTTGATTTCATTGGTTAAAATAAAAAACTGCCTGAGCTCATTGATAGGCCAACCCTTACGTGGAGTGGAGCTAAACGAACGGATGCTGGGAATCTGAGTCAGAAGGTAATCCCCATGATGTTCTCATTCCAGAGATTGCAGGCTAAATCTCCCGGTAAGCACACCATGAGGTGCTAAACTGATTATCAGAAATAGGCTAGTCCAGATGTAAGAGCCAGCCAATAAGAAGCTGAACTGATGGGCCAGGCAGTGTTTAAATAATACTTCCCAAGTATGGTGTTGGGGGCATAAGCTGGGCCATGCGGGCGGCCGGAGTACAGAACCTGTGCGCTCTCTACATATGTTTCTATCTCTGTTAAAATGTCAGATGGCTGTAGTTGTGTATATTCATGTTGGGTCTTCTGTTTTGTCCCATTGCCCTACAAGTCTCTTTTCCTGCCAATACCATGCTGTTTGTATTACTATAGCTCTGTAATAAATCTTGAAACCTAGAATGGCAATCCCTCCAGCAATGTTCTTTTTGCTCAAGATTGCTTTGGTAGTATAGGGTCTTTTGTGGTTCCACATGAATTTTCAAGGATTTCTGTTTGTTTGTTTGTTTCTGTAAAGAATACATGAGATTTTACTGAGATTGCACCCAATCTGCAAATGGCTTTGATAGACGGTCACTTTTGCAATATTATTCCTTCTGATCCACAAGCATGGGAGGTCTTTCCATCTTGCAATATGCCATCCTCAGCCTCTCAGTTCAGAGATGTAAAGTTTCTCACTGAAGAGATCTTTCACCTTCCTGAATTACGTTTATTCCAACATTTTATTTCATCATTTTTTTGAGGCTTTTGTTGTTGTGCTTTCATGTATTGTTTTGTATATTTGTCATTAAATATGAAGGCTTCTGATGATTAAAATTGATTTTGTATCCTGCCAATCTATTGAAATTGTTGATCATTTCTAAAAAGTTTTCTGGTGGAGTCTTTGGGATCTTTATTATATATTACATATCTCCCAGTGAGGATACTTTGTCATGTTTGTATCTCTTTAATTTCATTCTTCTGTCTTGGGGTTCCAACAAATTACTGATTCCTGAACTACACTGAAAGTGTGGGGATGGTGGGCAGTCCTGTCTTGGTCCTGATTAATACACTGATTCAAGCTTTTCACTATGTTGGGTTGTGTTCCTTTAATTCTACCCTCTCTAGGACAGCGGTTCTCAACCTGTGTGCTTGTTCATGACTGTTGTGATCCAGCTGCCCTCCTCCCCTGACAGCGGCGGAACTTCCCTTGTGGTCTATTACTCTACCGTGGGTCTCCATGAAAGTATTAGAGTATGGTTGCTGGGCAAATAAAGGTTGCTGTTCTTCCCACCTAAAAAAAAGCTTCCGTGTCTCAATCCTGGCACCCCACCATCTCTATCCAGGCTCGCTGGCTGTAGCAATGATCCCTTTGGGGTTCACATACCAAATATCCTGAATATCAGATATTTACATTTACAATTCATATCAGTGCAATACTAGTTATGAAGTAGCAATGAAATAATTTTATGGTTAGGGTCAGCACAACATGAGGAACTGTATAAAAGGGTTGCAGCATTGGGAAGGATAACAACCATGCTCTAAGTTTTGTTTTATCATGAGTCAAGTTGCATTTGTCAAAGGCCTTTTTGGCATCTGTGAAATGATCATGTATTTACCTTAACATTTTACTTTATATTTATGCATGTTAACATGCATCTCCAGGATACAAAGTCAACTTGGTCATGTAGATAACTTTTTGTGATATATACCTGTATTTGTTTTTGCAATAATTTTATAAAGGTTTTTGCATCTATATTTGTATTTGTGTGGATGTGTTGTAAATGCACACACATGTCTATCTTTAACCTGCTTTTTTATTTTTTCTTTCCTTCTTTCTTTTGTTTTGTTTTGTTTTTTTGAGACAGGGTTTCTCTGTAGCTTTGGAGCCTGTCCTGGAACTAACTTTTGCAGACCAGGCTACCACAAACTCACAAGTCTGCCTGCCTCTGCCTCCCGAGTGCTGGGATTAAAGGTGTGCCCCACCACCTCCTGTTTATTTATTTTTATATTAGATGTGGCTTTTATAAAATAAGTTTTGAAGTATTCTTCTTTTTCTTTTTTGAATAATTTAACAAATTTTGGTTGTAGATTTTTTTTTTAAATCTGTAAATTTTACTGTGAATCCATTTAGACACAGGCTTTTGTTTTTATTTAGAATCTTTATAATGCTTCCCAATCTTCTTTTTGTTTATTTTTGGTTTTATTTTTTGAGACAGGGTTTCTCTGCATAGTCCTGGCTGTCCTGGGCCTCACTCTGTGAACCAGGCTGGCCTCGAACTCCCAGAGATCCATGCCTCTGCTTCCCAAATGCTATGATTAAGAGTGTGCACCACTATCATCTCTCTTGTTTCAATATTTACACACACACACACACACCTAACACATATGTAATTGATCTACTTAGGATATTGATATCTTATTCACACACATATCTATATCTTCTTATATATGCTAATTATCAGTCTATCTAGGTGCTACCTCTTCTTGTTTTAACTTGAGAGGTATATATACCTCTAAAACAGAATCTTGTCCATTTCTTTTAGATTTTCTTTATTTAGATTATAATCTCATTCAATTTTGCTGGGTGGTGGTAGCACTCCTTTAATCCCAGTAATCAGGAAGGCAAAGACAGCCGGATCGCCAATCAAGGCCAACTTGTTGTCTACAGAATAGGTTCCAGGACAGCCAGGACTATGCAAAGAAACCTTGTCTCAGAAAAAAATAAAATTAGAATAAATAAATGAAAGTAAATTCAATTCAATTTATATGTTTGGATGTTTTACTTTTTTTTATGCCCATGCACCATTAGTGTGCCCTGACACTGGACAGATGAAGGCACTGGATCTCCTGAACTGGGTTACAGACGTGCACGCACCCATATGGGTGTTGGACATCACACATGGGGCCTCTGGGAGAGTAATGATGTTCTTCTGAGTCATTTCCAGCCCCTAGTTGCATTTGCAGTCAAGTTAAGAACCAATGTGTGCTATCACAAGCTGCTGGAAGTGGGATCTTCTTTACAATCCTTGAATTTTCAATCCTTGAATTTGTTGATGAAGTTTATGATTTCTTTTTTAAGTCCTGCTGTCTGGTGTTCACATAGGTGACTCTCATTAGGTACCACTTCTACAAGTCTGGTAGACTTGGATCGAGATGAAGGTCATGCAGTCTTGGCCTTTCATATCTGTGTTTGTTGCTCAGACCTGGACATGTGGACTTCCTGGTCGTGTGTCTGTAGCGCGAGGTTCTAGGTTGCCTTTGGGGGGTGGGGAAGCTAACTGTGTTCTTGTTTAAGGCTGGTTTATTTCAGATCATGGCAGAAAGCTTGGTTGGTGTTTCTCTTGGATTGGAGCCAGTTCCAAACCAGTGTAAGCAATGGTAGGTGGGACTAAGGGCTGGGTTTGCTTGCTTTGTGCTAAGTTTCGCCTAAGGTATAAGAGAATGCTGTAAGGTAGACCAGGGTCTTAGATACTTACCAGTTGTATACAGGTCAGCATACAGGCTGTGTGTCTGGGGCTACAACTGCGGGGTGGAAGCTGGTATGACCACCTATGGTTTGTAGCTTTGAAAAAATGGCCTCCTCAGGTATAGGGAGTCGCACTATTAGGAGGTGTATGGCCTTGTTGGAGTAGGTGTGGCCTTATAGGGGAATTCCTGGGGCAGCAGGTCTAAGATGCCCTACCTAGGCCCAACAAACCCTTTCTGCTGTCTGTTGATCCATCCAATGCCAACTGTCACTCCTTCTCCAGCACCATGTCTGCCTGCATGCCACCATGCTTTCCACCATACAATAATGACTAAAACCTCTAACTACAATACCCCAATTAAATGTTTTCCTTTATAAGGTTGCCATGGTCTTGGTGTCCCTCTTCACAGCAATAAACCCTATTTAACTTGGGACTCATCAGGCTATTTGGGTGCATAAATGTGTTCCAACCTGGGCCTTAAAATTGGGTGTAGTGCAGGTTGGCTGAGGTCCAGAAGACTCACCATACTAGACCAGTAATAGTATACGCTATCTGGACTAAACCTGACGTTGATATTCGTAAGTAGTCCAGGGTCCTGGTGAATTCAGCAGGCTGGGCTGGTATATACCTGGGGCCAAGACTTGAGCTTGGGAAGGTTGCCAGCAGGACTCACTAGATTGGGCTGGTGAAGACAAGGTGTGAGAACAGGGTTAGGTCCTGGGGAATGGAAGGGTGCAAGTAGACTAGGATCAGGAAGATTCACCAGGTTAGATAAATGGCTTGGGGCTAGGCCTGGATATAGCCAGGCAGGATAAATTTAAGTGGATTCAGTGGATTGGGCTGGCACAGAGGGTAAGGAAGATTCACCAGGCTGGACTAAAACACTGTGAGCCAATACCTTGAAATAGTCCTGGAGATTGAATATAGTCTAGTTATTTCTTTATTCTCTTCTTCACTCCTATGCCAAACCTTTTTGTTGCTTTTAAATTGTTCTATGTTTTGAAAGCTAAATTTGCATTTTTTTCACATGAGGTTTTTTCTATGAAGAATAGGGTGGTTTTAAACCCACTATGCAGCCCAAGCCAGCCTTGGGCTTGCAGCAATCCTCGAGTTCAGTTTTCCTGGTGCTGGGATTCTAAACCTTGCACCACCACAGCTATCAGCTGCACTGGAAGCCATGGACTGCAGACAAGAAAGCAAAGCTCCGACTTAACCCACTCAATGGGAAGATCTTGTTCTGTTGTGAAAGAAGACAAGTATGCCTTGTTTCCAGCAACTGCCATTGACTCTCCTTGGTATACACTAGGTAAAAAAGCCGGCCCACCAAGTGTGGGGCCAGGAATTTCTTGAGTTTGGTACACCTTGGTATGCTGTCTGGAGCTCCCACTCTACGTTCTTCCCACATTCAAATTGTCTGGTCAGTGCTCCCAGAGCATTTGGGCAGGGAGACCTAATAAATAGTTATTAAATTTTATTATTTGTGTGCCCTCAGGGGACCAACACCAAGTAGAGGAAATGACTGGAGGTTTCGTAAAGGGGACATCATCACAGTCTCAGGAAAGACAAGGGTGGGGCAGCTAACGTCCCCTGGAGGAGAATTGGGGTCTTAGAGGTGCTGAGATGTGGCTGGCGTCTCCCCAGCACGACCTAAGCAGTTTCTCTCACAAAATTAATGTAAGGAGATGTTAGCAGGTGGTGTTCAATGTGTGAGCAGTGGTCATGAGAAGCTGAAGATGTCCTGCACTTAGTGGGATGTTATGGGACTAGTAATTTTTAGTTACCAATCCACTTATCAGCAGAACTCCTCAGACTTCTGGGGGAAGTAAAAAAAGCAACATTGATGCTTTAACGTATTTTATTTTCGAACCTTTTATTTAGGCGTCTTACGGTGGTGGCTTGACTCAGCTCAACCTGGTGGTGGTGGCACACGCCTTTAATCCCAAACTCGGGAGGCAGAGGCAGGTGGATCTCTGCCAGTTTGAGGCCAGCCTGGTCTACAGAGTGAGTTCCAGGACAGGCCTCCCAAAGCTGCACAGAAAAGCCTGTCTTGAAAAATGAAAGGAGAGAGAGAGAGAGAGAGAGAGAGAGAGAGAGAGAGAGAGAGAGAGAGAAGGAAAGAAGGAAGGAAGGAAGGAAGGAAGGAAGGAAGGAAGGAAGGAAGGAAGGAAGGAAAGAAGGAAGGAAAAGGAAAACAAAAGTAGGACACAGAAGGAAGGGTCCCTGACCATGAGCACCTAAACATGTTGTTCCACCCCCAGCACTAACAGGAAAGGTGTTTCCCAGGCCTGAGACTGCCAACACCTACTCCCTCCCAGCACCCACAGGTAAGCAATCACAGACACTCAGTCTCTGGGCTGCCCTGCCACTCCAACCCCGTCCAGATGTGCAGGTTCAGTGCAGAAACAAAACATTGAATTCAAAGACAATGCTTCTCCTCCAAAAATTACTAATCCCTAATGACCTCAGTGAGAATACCAGGAGAGAACATCCAGACAGAGAATTCAAAGGACAGTTTTAACTCTATCCAAACAGTTCAAAAAAAGCTTGTGACCTACACGCCACAAAAAAAAAAGATAAATGGAAATAAGGAAGTTAACACAAGAAATGAATACAGAATTCAGCAAAGGAATAACTGAATAAAAGCCACCTGAGAAAGGATACTAGAAATGAAAATTCAATAAATCAAATTAAAAACACAGTGGAAAGCCCCACAGCCAGAATGGATCACGTGAAAGCAGATTCAGAGCGTAGAGGAATAAAGGTCAATACTTAATTCTTTAAAATATAACAGAATATAAAGAGCTCTAACACCATTATAAAACTAAATCTTTGAATTAACAGGCACAAAAAAACAACAAATAATACTCACTAAATCTCACAATATATTTTCAATAAAATCACAGAAAAAAATTTCTTAGAATTTTCACCTAGAAATACGAGTCCGAAGCCACTGAGAACATCAACTGACAGGATGCATTTTTACATAAACATCAGTAAGATCAGAGCAAAAAAACAAATTCCCCATGACACAGTCAGAACATCAAAGACACAAGAGTAAGTAAGGCAGGCCCACTGGAGACAACACCTGATAATTTTAAGAAACCTAAAAGAATCGGCCCATGCCTGGAAAGATATATTCTAAGTTTTTGAAAAACCATAACTGTAACCCAGACTATTCACAGCATAACTATTCAGTGCAAAACTAAAGGAGAAATTAAGACTTCCGTGGTAAACAAATAAATACTTACGATCTTCAAACCAGCTCCACAGAGGATCTCACTTCACTTTGAAGGGGAGAGATATACACACCCAAGAGATCATAGGAAATAAATGAAGCAGCTACCAGGAGAGTGGACAAGAGGTCTAAAAAAAA
>CAWTZC010001798.1:0-16007 GCA_963919715.1 Microtus obscurus | reverse complement strand
CAAAGAATCTGGGAGACCTACAGACACCAGCGAGCAGAGGAGGATCACTGGGCAGCGAACGGTGAGCCTAGTCGTATCCCTGAAGACCACCTTGTATAGGGAGAGTGTTCTTGCCCCGGGGCTGGACACAGGAAACGGAGCGGGGGGCACTCCCCGATCACCTTGACCCCCCGGTTAGCCTGCAAGGGCTTCTACCCTCTGCTGGGGCTGCTCCTCCTCGCTGAGACCTCTCTCTCCCTGGCATATCCCAGATTGCGCCCAGGGTCCTCCTTCGCTCCCCCCCCCCTTCCGCTGGGCGCGGGACCACCAAATTTAACCTGTTTGGGCACTGGATAGGGAGCTCAGAGCAGAGAGCACCACGAGTTCCTTTGTTTTGGTGGCTGGCTTGCAGAGGGGTAGGCCTTTTCTTGGCGAGGTCCCTGGCAAACCAGGAGCCTGGTCCTGGTCCTGAAGACCCTTCAGAGCAGTGAAAGAGATCTTGGCCAGTGGCGGGACTCAAGAAACGGGGAGAAGGCATTTTGGAAGCAGGGCCCCTGGCCAGCAGGAAAACCCGTTCCTGCATTAAAAGACACATTAGACAGCATCGATAGGACGAGTTGGGCAGGCGCCAAGGCAAGAATTCACCCAACAATCTGAAAAGCAACATGAAAACACCAGAACCCAATGATCTCACAACAGAAGGACTTGAACACTCTAACACAGAAGAAGTGGAAAAAAATGACTTTATGAAAGCAATAGAGTCCCTTAAACAACATGTAAAAAACACCTTTATAGAAATAGAGGAGAAGTATGACAAAAAGTTTGAAGAAGTGAGCAAAAGGTTGAAGAAATGAGTAAATACGTACATGAGACCCTGGGGGAAACAGTTCAAGAATTGAAAACTGAAATGGAAGCAAGGAAGAAAACACAGACTGAGGACCAGCTGGATATGGAAAATCTAAGTCAACGAGCAGAGTCTACAGAAACAAGCATAATCAATAGAATACAAGAGATAGAAGAAAGAATCTCAGATTCTGAGGACACCATAGAGAAAATAAATGCACTGATCAAAGAAATCAGCAAAGCCAACAAATACTCATCACAAAACACTCAGGAAATATGGGACACAATAAAAAGACCAAACATAAGAATAATAGGAATTGAAGAAGGAGAAGAGTCACAGCTCAAAGGCCCAGAAAATATTTTTAACAAAATTATGGAAGAAAACTTTCCCAACATAAAGAAAGATATTCCTTTGAATATCCAAGAAGCATACAGAACACCAACCAGACTGGATCAAAGAAAAACATCCCCTCGCCATATAATAATCAAAACACAAAATATACAGGTTAAAGAAAGAATATTAAGAGCTGCAAAGGAAAAGGGGCAAGTAACTTATAAAGGTAAACCAATCAGACTTACACCTGACTTCTCTATGGAAACTATGAAAGCCAGAAGGTCCTGGATAGAGGTTCTGCAAAAACTAAGGAATCATGGATGCAAACCCAAACTACTATACCCAGCCAAGCTATTGTTCACTATCAATGGAGAAAACAAGACTTTCCAAGATAAGAACAAATTTAAACAATATGTAGCCACAAACCCAGCCCTACAGAAAATAATAGAAGGAAAATCACAACCTAAGGAATCTAGCATTGCCAACATTGCCTACAATAACTCAGGCGTCTAGCGAACCTTCACCTGCACACCTCAAAGAAGGGGAGACACACAAACGCTACTACCAAAACCAATAATAATAACCGGAGTAAACAACCACTGGTCATTAGTATCACTTAATATTAATGGCCTCAATTCACCCATAAAAAGGCACAGGCTAAGGATTGGATACGAAAACAGGACCCAACATTCTGCTGTTTGCAAGAAACACATCTCAACCACAAAGACAGGCATCTACTCAGAGTAAAGGGTTGGGAAAAGGTGTTTCAAGCAAATGGTCCTAAGAAAAAAGCAGGTGTGGCCATACTAATTTCTAACAAAACTGACTTCAAACTAAAGTCAATCAGAAGAGATCGAGATGGACACTTTATACTCATAACAAGAACAATTCATCAGGATGAAGTCTCAATCCTGAATATCTACGCCCCTAACATAAAAGCATCCACCTATGTAAAAGAAATATTACTAGAACTCAAGGCAGACATCAAACCACACACACTAGTAATAGGAGACTTCAATACACCTCTTTCTCCAATGGACAGGTCAATCAGACAGAAACCTAATAGAGAATTAAGAGAATTATTGGAGGTAATGAAGCAAATGGACTTAACAGACATCTATAGAACATTCCACCCAAAAAGGAAAGAATATACCTTCTTCTCTGCAGCTCATGGAACCTTCTCAAAAATTGACCACATACTCGGAAACAAAGGAAACCTCCACAGATACAAAAAAATATCAGTGTCCACCTGTGTCTTATCAGATCACCACAGACTAAAGCTAGAAGGCAATAACAATGCTACCCCAGAAAGCCGACAAACTCATGGAAACTGAACAGTCAACTACTGAACCACACATGGGTCAAGGAAGAAATTAAGAAAAGAAATTAAAGTCTTCCTTGAATTTAATGAAAATAAATAGACAACATACTCAAACCTATGGGACACGTTGAAAGCAGTGCTAAGAGGAAAGTTCATAGCACTAAGTGCCCACTTAAAGAAAACAGAGAAAGCATACATTGAGGACTTAACAGCACACCTGAAAGCTCTAGAAAAAAAGAAGCAGGTGCGCCAGGAGGAGTAGAAGACTGGAAATAATCAAACTGAGGGCAGAAATCAACAAAATAGAAACACAGAAAACAGTCCAAAGAATCAATGAAACAAAAAGTTGGTTCTTTGAGAAAATCAACAAGATCGACAAACCCCCTATCCAAACTAATTAAACAACAGAGAGAGAACACGCAAATAAATAAGATCAGCAATGAAAAGGGGGACATAACCACAGACACAGAGGAAATTCAGAGAATCATTAGATCTTACTACGAAAGCCTGTATGCCACAAAACTGGAAAATGCAAAAGAAATGGACAGTTTTTTAGATAAGTACCACATACCAAAGCTAAACCAAGACCAGGTGAATGATCTAAATAGACCTGTTAGTCGCGAAGAACTAGAAACTGTTATCAAAAATCTCCCCTACCAAAAAAAGCCCAGGACCAGATGGTTTCAATGCAGAATTCCTACCAGAACTTCCAAGAAGAGCTAATACCTATACTCCTCTAATGTATTTCACAATATAGAAACAGAAAGTCATTGCCAAATTCCTTTTTTATGAAGCCACAGTTACCCCTGATACCAAAACCACACAAAGACCCGACCAAGAAAGAGAATTATAGGCCTATTTCACTCATGAATATCGACGCAAAAATTCTCAATAAAATACTGGCAAACCAAATCCAAGAACACATTAGAAAAAATTATCCATTATGATCAAGTAGGCTTTATCCCAGAGATGCAGGGCTGGTTCAACATACGCCAAATCTATCAATGTAATCCACCATATAAATAAACTGAAAGAAAAAAACCATATGATCATTTCATTAGATGCTGAAAAAGCATTCGACAAAATTCAACACCCCTTTATGATAAAGGTCTTGGAGAGATTAGGATACAAGGGTCATACCTAAATATAATAAAAGCTATTTACAGCAAACCGACAGCTAACATTAAATTGAACGGAGAAAAACTCAAAGCCATCCCACTAAAATCAGGAACAAGACAAGGATGTCCACTCTCTCCATACCTCTTCAATATAGTGCTTGAAGTTCTAGCAATAGCAATTAGACAACATAAGAGGATCAAGGGGATTCGTATTGGAAAGGAAGAAGTTAAGCTTTCGTTATTTGCAGATGATATGATAGTATACATAAGCGACCCCAAAAACTCTACCCAAGAACTCCTACATCTGATAAACACCTTTAGTAATGTGGCAGGATACAAGATCAACTCCAAAAAGTCAGTGGCCCTCCTATACACTAAGGGTAAGGAAGCAGAGAGGGAAATCAGAGAAGCATCACCTTTCACGATAGCCACAAATAGCATAAAATATCTAGGGGTAACCCTAACCAAGGAAGTGAAAGATCTATTTGACAAGAACTTTAAGTCTTTCAAGAAAGAAATTGAAGATGACACCAGAAAATGGAAGGATCTCCCTTGCTCTTGGATTGGGAGGATCAACATAGTAAAAATGGCAATTCTACCAAAAGCAATCTATAGATTCAATGCAATCCCCATCAAAATACCATCAAAATTCTTCACAGATCTGGAGAAGACAATAATCAACTTTATATGGAAAAACAAAAAACCCAGGATAGCCAAAACAATCTTATACAATAAAGGATCGTCTGGAGGCATTACCATCCCTGACTTCAAACTCTATTACAGAGCTACAGTATTGAAAACAGCTTGGTATTGGCATAAAAACAGAGAAGTCGACCAATGGAATCGAATAGAAGACCCTGACTTTAACCCACAAACCTATGAACACCTGATTTTTGATAAAGGAGCTAAAAGTATACAATGGAAAAAAGAGAGCATCTTCAACAAATTGTGCTGGCAAAACTGGATGTCAATCTGTAGAAGAATGAAAATAGATCCATATCTATCACCATGCACAAAACTCAAGTCCAAGTGGATTAAAGACCTCAATATCAGTCCGAACACACTGAGCCTGATAGAGGAGAAAGTGGGAAGTACTCTACAACAAGTGGGCACAGGAGACCACTTCCTACGTATAACCCCAGCAGCACAGACAGTAAGGGACTCATTGAATAAATGGGACCTACTGAGACTGAGAAGCTTCTGTAAAGCAAAGGACACTGTCGCTAAGACAGAAAGGCAACCCACTGACTGGGAGAAGATCTTCACCAACCCCGCAACTGACAAAGGTCTGATCTCCAAAATATATAAAGAACTCAAGAAACTAGACCGTAAAAGGCTAATCAACCCATTTATAAAATGGGGCACTGAGCTGAACAGAGATCTCTCAACAGAAGAAGTTCAAATGGCCAAAAGACACCCTAAGGTCAGCTCAACTTCCTTAGCGATCAGGGGAAATGCAAATCAAGACAACTTTAAGATACCATCTTACACCTGTCAGAATGGCTAAAATCAAAAACACCAATGATAGCCTTTGCTGGAGAGGTTGTGGAGAAAGGGGTACACCTCATCCATTGCTGGTGGGAATGCAAACTTGTGCAACCACTTTGGAAAGCAGTGTGAGGTTTCTCAGGAAATTCGGGATCAACCTACCCCTGGATCCAGCAATACCACTCTTGGGAATATACCCAAGAGGCCTTATCATACAACAAAAGTATATGCTCTACTATGTTCATAGCAGCACTGTTTGTAATAGCCAGAACATGGAAACAACCTAGATGCCCCTTCAATTGAAGAATGGATAAAGAAAGTATGGAATATATACATATTAGAGTACTACTCAGCAATAAAAAACAAGGACTTCTTGAAGTTTGCAGGCAAATGGATGGAAATAGAGAACACGATCCTGAGTGAGGTAAGCCAGACCCAAAAAGAGGAACATGGGATGTACTCACTCATATTTGGTTTCTAGACATAAACAAAGGACATTGAGCCTCTAATACGTGATCTTAGAGAAGCTAAATACGAAGGAGAACCCAAAGAAAAACATAAAGGCATCCTCCTGAATATCAACCTTCATCAGGCGATGAAAGGAGACAGAGACAGAGACCCACATTGGAGCACTGGACAGTAAGCTCAAGGTCCAAATCAGGAGACGAAGGAGAGTGAGCATGAGCAAGGAACTCAGGAACGCGAGGGGTGCACCCACACACGGAGACAATGGGGATTTTCTACCAGGAACTCACCAAGGCCAGCTGACCTGGGTTTGAAAAAGCCTGGGATAAAACCGTCTTGGGAAAAAACATAGAGACAATGAGGACTACTGAGATCTCAAGAACAATGGCAATGGGTTTTTGATCCTATTGCACGTATTGGCTTTGTGGGAGCCTAGGCAGTTTGGATGCTCACCTTAATAGACCTGGATGGAGGTGGGTGGTCCATGGACTTCCCACAGGGCAGGGAACCCTGATAGCTCTTTGGGCTGACGAGGGAGGGGGATTTGACTGGGGGAGGGGGAGGGAAATGGGAGGCTGCGGTGGGGAAAAGACAGAAATCTTAAATAAATAAATAAATTTTAAAAAAAAGAAAGCCTACAGACAAAAAATAGCGAAGAATCTGAGACAGTATATATGGAAGGAGTTCTGGAAGGAGAGAGAAGGGAGAAATTATACGATTATATTTTAATTTTTTTTTTATTTATTTATTTTTTTTTTTGGTTTTTCGAGACAGGGTTTCTCTGTGGTTTTGGAGCCTGTCCTGGAACTAGCTCTTGTAGACCAGGCTGGTCTCGAACTCACAGAGATCCGCCTGCCTCTGCCTCCCGAGTGCTGGGATTAAAGGCGTGCGCCACCACTGCCCAGCTATATTTTAATTTTTAAACATTTGAAAATTAGAGAACACATAGAGCCTGGGAAGAAGACTTGGCTGGTAAAACGCCTGCCGTACGAACGTGAGCTCCTGAGTTTGGATTCTCACATCTGGGTAAAGTCTAAGCAAGGTGGTGTGTATCTGTAATCCCAGCACTGAGTAGGCTGTAGGCTCACCAGCCAGTCAACCTAGACAAGTCGATCTGTTTCATGTTTAGTGAGACCCGTCTCTAAAGGTCAGAGGGAGTGGATAAGAGGCGTTAATGTGGGAAGGTGTGGTCAAAATACATTTTACACACACGCACTGAACTGTGAGATAATAAAAGAATTCTTGTTATAACCACAAAATGCAACGTTAAAGGAAAACATGTTAGGTCAACCCCATGAGTAGTTCTCCTTCTACCACATCATGAGAGCGGCATTTCAAAAGCCGAGGGCTTAGCTAGCTGTGCTGTTGTCATGACAGCTCGGGCCCGCCCACATGTGAGCATGCCGGGCTTAGCCAGTGGGCTTTATATCATCCTGTCATCTTTCTGTCATGACGAACTGAGTGAGCAAAATAAACCAGCGCCACAAAAGTGCTGATGTTTCTGCTCCCTACAGCAAAATGAATGATGTCTATCCAGGCCATGAGACTGTGCAAAACTGAAGCAGAAGCTTGCACAACATACAGCAGCGTGAGCTACAGATAAATTTGGCGTTTTATGGGGCTGAATAACCTGTTGTGGTTATAGGCAGTGATTATGTTAAATTGGAATAGGAGAATGGGGCCAAACTGCCTGTAAAGATTTTGTACCCTTTCAAGCCTGCATTTTTTTTTTTTTGGAGGAGCCAGGACCTAGAAGACAGGCTTTGCCATGTGTGGATCACTGGTGAGAATGACTTCAGGTGGCTCCACATGACTCACAGAGACCAGTGTGTGACATGTTGACCTCATGTGATATGTTGATCTCACTGGAGGTTTGGGGAGCCAGAGTCTCTGACACTGGAGCCCCTTGGGGTTGTGGTCAAGACTTCATGTGAAGGATTCCCCACCTTTCAGAAGCACCATGTGAATTCCATGCACGTCATGCATACTCCTGGGATATGTTCATTAATTACAGCATTTAGGATTGCTTTAATGGATGCACTCTTGTGCTCCTGAGAGAGGTGGTCAAAGTGACTAGGTTTCTTGCTGCTCAACAAGCAAAGCATTTTAGAAACTTAGCACAAAGCTCACTTTTAGATGGCTGATTTTTTTTTCAGCAGTAAACAATTGAAAGCACATCTTAAATCTCAAAAAACAAAAAAGCAAGGTATTTCTTTATAAAACTAAGAAATCTGAATATAGGCAGCCTGGGCTAGCACAGTCACTCCTTATGCAGTAAGAACCTAAGATGTTGTTAGCATCCCTGACACCCCAACCACTGCAGCTTATTTCTTGGTGGCTATGATACAGCTGTGTCAGCCTCATACATGGGCCCATGGAAGAAGCGTGGCTGAGTCATCATTATCAGGAAAGAACCCTGCCCGCATCTCTCCACCTTGTAAAACCCACCGATGCCAGTGCTTACTTTTGTCTCCATAATGGAAAGTGAACAGGAAGGAACGTGAGGGATTGACCCGCCAGCACTGGCGGCTGTGTTTTGTTGATCTCTATGTCTAACCCATGCCCACGCCTTCTCTAGCCCCTCCAAACCATTCTGCTTTTACAGCTGTGTTTTTGTTAAACATCAACAGGAGCTACGAATACCATCTACTTGCCTCTTACAATAAGTCAAGCTTTATTTTAGCTGATTTTTTTTTTTTTTAGTTTGATCCAAAACAATTATACTAACCCTCCCGGTAAGGTGAAAAATCACTGTCCCTATTTGTCAAATAAAAAAGCTGAGGCCTGGGGTACTTGTAGGCTACACCTAGGTGTCAGAGGTGAGATTTGAACTTGAGGTTACATGGTTCTAGAGTGTGTTTCTTTTCAGCACCAGCTCTAGAACCCCACACGTACAATAGCCCTGAAGGGCTGGGGTAAATGACTCCATGGGGACAGTGCCTCCTGCCTAAGGGAAGGGACCAGAGTTTGGGCCCCCAGCACCCAGGTAAAAGATGGGTAAACGTGGTGGTCACCTGTGATTCCTATAGTTGGGGAGGCAGAGACAGTCTACACCAGGGGCAAGCTACTGAGATAGTCGAGCCAGAATCAGCAAGCAGGTTCATAGAAAGAATCTGCCTCAATAAACATGGAGCAATCTAGGGAGACACTGGACATCGAGATGTGTGCCCTCTCGTATTTGAACACGCATCCATATCACACACTTGTCACATAGCCTTGAGAGAGCAAGTGGATATTGTTTTCATAATTCCTATACATTTTTATAGGAGTCTCTAAATATTATTCGGTTGCTGCCTCCTTACAGCCTTTTACAGTCATTCAAGGGACAGAAAAATGTTTTTCAGTGCTGGCGCTGTCTCCCCAGTGATGTCAGGGAATGGAGTCTGGGTTCCCTAGGGTCTCACCTCTCTGCCCCGGCTGTACTGGCTCCCAGCTGCGTGTTTGCTCCAGGATGGATGCACTGCTTGATGGGACCCTTGTTGTTTGTTGTAATAAGGAACGGCAGGGCTGCGTCCCCGGTACCCAGCCGTCCACATGGCTAGCTTCTGCCCAGAAATAATTACACGGAAACTGTATTCTTTTAAACACTTCCTGGTCCATTATTGGCTAGCTCTTACATATTGACCTAACCCATTTCTAATAATCTGTATAGCCCACAAGCTGGCTTACCAGGAATGATCTTAACCTGCGTCTGCCTGGAGTGCAAGAATCATGGCGACTCCTACTCACTCAGCTTCTTTTTCCCAGCATTCTGTTCTGTTTACTCCACCCACCTAAGGGTTGGCCTATCAATGGGCCTAGGCAGTTTCTTTATTGATAAGAAATCACTCCCACATCAGTTGTTGCTGTCCTCTTGGGAACACCCACAGAGAACGGGAGTGTGAGAGATCTGCTCTTACTTCTCATCTGCCCTATGACCCCATGGACAGGAGAGATAGGGCATCTCTATCTATCCCTCCTCTATGCCTCAGGCAGATGGGACTGCCTGGCTTGCAGTGGTGAGAGTGAGAGAGCTGTCCCTGCCCCCATCAGCTGCAGCAGTTGAGAGAGTGGCCCTTGCACCTAGCCTGCGCATCCCAGTAGAGCTGGTCCTGGTGGTGCAGGTGCAGGTGCAGGACAGCCGACCCTGAGGGCATGAAAGCAGGAAAACCGGCCCACCCCTTGCTCATCACTGCAAGGGGTGCACTAGCTTGGGAAATGCAAGAGAGAGCTCAGCCTTGTGGTGAGGACAGGGGAGAAACTGGCAGGATGGCCGACCCTCCAACTATCCAGGCCCAGAACCTAAGTATGGTGGCCACCCCAACATCCACCCCATCTATATAGGAGCATGTGAGGGGGCCGGTCCTGCAGACCCTATGCTTCAGGGTCTCCACAACACAGGGCAACAGCAGGCTATCCAGCAAGAGTCCCAGTGAGGGCACAGAGTCGATAGTGAGAAACCAGAGGCCTCGAACCAGAGCAGACTCTGCAATGAACGCTTACTCGCAAGTAAAGATATATGAGCAAAAGGGCTTACTGCACGACCTTCTGAGTCAGTCACACTACAGCTTCCATGACAAAACTGTTCATTTTTCTTTTTCCCCCCTCTTAAATTTTATTTTATGGGGGTGGGGGCGGCTGCCAGGGTGGATAGGAAGGGAGGGGGAAATGAATGGGATGGAGACGCGTGATGTGAAAGACACAAAGAGGTAAATAAAAAGGAAGTTTAAAAAATAAATAAAGGGCTGTGGTTGGTTCACCTCTTTGATAGAAATAACATTTTTTTCTAATAGATTTGGGTAAAGTTAAGCCCAAATCCCAGGAGGAGGCCCAAACCCGGCAAAGGTGCTCTTTACAAATGACGGGGGCTTGGTGGGATGGCTCAGTAGAAGCACACACTGCCAAGCCTGCGCACTTGAGTCCAATCCTCAGAATCAACAAGGTAGGTAGAAGGAGGAAGCCACTATGTCCTCTGCCTTCTACACATGCATGAGTGCACACACAATAGAATAAAATAAATTGAAAACTAAAATTCTTTTTAAAAAATAAAATTAAAGAGTTAAAATGTTACTGGGATTATTAAGAGACACCAAAGATTAGAGCTTCATTTCGTATCTAGGCAGACTTGGGACAGAGACAAAGCTTTGCTCAATAAAGCAACAGAAATTAAAAAAAAAAACAAAACATGATGAAGAAATGTACCATATAACCCTGCAGTAACCTTTTGGCCTGTTGTGGGCAGGTCCAGGGACTGGGCCTACCATAAGCTTGTTGAAGTCAGGACCTTGGGATATGTGTAAGGAAGACCCTCTAGAACAGCGGTTCTCCACCTTCTGAATGCTGCAACCCTTTAATACAGTTCCTCATGTTGTGGTGACCCCCCACCCGTAACATTATTTTGTTGCCGTTTAATAACTGTAACTTTACTACTGTTATGAATCGTAAATATCTGATATGTAGGTAAATATTGATATGCTTACACCCCCCCACCCTGAGCCAGGTGTCATGACCCACACGTGAGAGCCACCTTAGGTGGACTGTATCTGTGAGGCTTCCCCCACTTCTACTCCAGAAAACCCACAGGAATATTTTCTACTGTGTTTACAAAACCCAGATCATCTGTCTTTACAGACCAGCCTCTCATGGCCTCAGGATTCTCCAAGATGCTTTTGAGGTCCCTGCTGTGTGGTCCTCGTAGTCAGGGGCGAGCGTGGGCGAAGCAGTCTCTGAAGGATCTATTGCAAACCATGAAAGAGGAAGGCAGGTAATTCGAGCAAGATCTGTCGGCACTGGAATTCTCCTGAGACTCAAAGGCAAATCAGAAAATATTTTCCTGGTTTTGACTCTCGCAGACACTCTGGTTTGCTGGTGATTATGCATTAATTGCTTGCAAGAGAAGGCCGATGATCAAAGGTGACCTGGGGGACAAGACCTCTCCTGTCTACCCAGAAGAGCCCTACAGCCTCTGGGTCCTTTATGCTGATGCAGGCAAGATCGGGGCTCTGCTTCTGAGCGTCTATTTGTTCATTCAGACTCGGATGGCTTTGACAGTCTCCGTCAAAAGACCCCCAGGAACTGAATCCCCAAATTCTTCTGACCACAGCCATTGGCTTAGTTCCTATGTCTCCCTTGCCTCTCTGCCTGACGTGCCCTCAGCAGGGTCTCTACTCAGCAGCGCTTCTCTCTGTCCCCTCCAGTCGCAGAACCCACCCAGTGCGTAGTAGGCAAATTCCTAAACTCAAAGGTTGGCCCAGAGCTCACTGTGATCTTCTTTTTTTAAAAAAAAAATTATTTATTATATATACAGTGTTCTGCCTGCATGTATGCCTGCAGGCTGGAAGAGGGCACCAGATCTCATTATGGATGGTTGTGAGCCACCATGGCTGCTGGGAATTGAACTCAGGACTTTTGGAAGAGCAGTCAGTGCTCTTAACCTCTGAGCTATCTCTCCAGCCTGGTTCTGGAGAAACTACCTGAAACTCTAGAATATTCTTTCATTGCTGTTCTCATCACAGGGTATCAGTGACTTTTAAATTACACTCAACAACTTTTTATTGATTTATTACTGAGTGACAGGCAGTGTTATAGACACAAGGTTCAAATAACGGTATGCAAGGAAGGGCTTATGTTCCCTTCTTCATGAATTTTATTGGTTTATTTCTTTTTAACTTCTTTATTGAATCTTTGGGGGTTTCACACCATGCACCCCAATTCTGTTCACCTCCAGGTCCATATCCCTCCTCATCCCTGTTGTGCCGCCCAAAAGAAAACAAAACAAGCCCAGCGGTGGTGGCGCACGCCTTTAATCCCAGCACTCGGGAGGCAGAGGCAGGCGGATCTCTGTGAGTTCGAGGCCAGCCTGGACTACAAGAGCTAGTTCCAGGACAGGAACCAAAAGCTATGGAGAAACCCTGTCTTGAAAAATCCCCCCCCCCAAAAAAGAAAACAAAACAAAGTACGGGAACAAAAGCAAGAACAACACCCCAATAAACCAACCCAGAACAAAAACAACATCAGGAACAGAAAAACCTCTGCTTTTCCTTCTCTCCTGCCTCTCCATCACCTCTTCCTCCGTCCTGGTGACATTGGAGGCTTCGGTGTGTCATATAGTATACCTCTTTGTCCCACCAGCTTGACTGGCAATAAACAGTTGCCAGTTTATTGCCAGTCATCTGTTGAAATTGGGGCGTCCGGCTGTGTTCCCCCGCACCCGGCCGCCCGCATGGCCCAGCTTTGCCCCTAAATAATTACACGGAAACTGTAATCTTTTAAACACTGCTTGGCCCATTATTTCTAGTCTCTTCTTGGTTAACTCTCGCACCTGGACTAGCCCATTTCTTATAAAGTGTGTTGCACCCCAAGGTGCGCTTACCGGGAAGATTCTAGCCTACATCCATCTTGAGTTGGAGCTTCATCGCGTGCGTGCCTCAGAGAGCTGGGCCATCCTGTCTGCCCGCTAGACAGGAGGCTGCTGTCTCTGAGCGGAGCTGTCGTGCGTTCTCTGAGCTCACTTTCCTCTTTCCTGTCGAACACAACTATTCTGTTTACTCCACCCACCTATGTTCTAACCTATAGGACCAGCCAAGCAGTGGCTCTTTATTTTAACCAATGAAATCAACAGATTGATAAACAGATTGATATATGACACTCCCACACTCACTTCCCCTTTTTCTGTTTAAACAAAAAGGAAAGGCTTTAACTTTAACATAGCAAAATTACATAAAAACAGTTATCAGTGAAAATTACAATAATCTTTATCATAATTAAAGAAAGAAAAGTATAATTATAACTAACTATTCTTAACTCCATCAAAGACTCCAGAAAGATACCAATATCACCTAAGCAAACAAGAAATAAGCAACTTTCAAACTCTAGAAATGACAGAGACATCTTGCTGCCTGTACAGTCACCCAAAAGTTCCTCTGTACTGTTGGGGCACTCCGTCTTCGGCCTACAGGCCCATAGTTTTCAGCAGACATTCCATAAAGCACACGAAATTTCAAAGGCAGTCACTATCTGCTTGTCCTGAAGAATGTCTTGCAGACTCTTTCATGAATCAGGAACCCCGAAAGATCATCTCACCTTTAGGCAAGTTCAGTAGTCCTCTCTCTGTGGGTTCTCTGTGTCCAGTTTATACAATAGTCCAGGCTAAGAGCAGTTTCTTGCCCAAATGGCTATCAAACTCCATAAGATCTCTTCGATGCCCATCTTACCTCTTAAAGTAGATTGGTGTTGCCAGAGCAGATGTGTCTCATTGTCATGAAAAGTCCTTAGTTATTAAAACATTAAATGTCCTATTTTGTAGTCTTTTAAAGATATGAAGAATGCCTATCTAACTAAAATATATCTCTATATATCTAGAAAATCTAACTAACATAACTACAAGCTTGACCATTATCGAATGATTATCCATTAACAACCTATATACATTACATTTTTAAGTGAACTACACAATCACAATACCTTAACCAAGATCAGAAATACAGATACATATAACAAAATTGACCTTAAATTTAAATCACTAAAGCAAAATCCATATCAATGTAAATTATTCATACCTATACCATTTCCCCCTTTAAATGTAAAAGAACACTTATAAACCATATTTGGGAACATGAGAGTTTTTCCTCTCCAAACTGCTTCCTGCTGAATGGGGGTGTCGTTAATTGGGTCTTTCATGGTACTACCCTAGTTTCATCTCAGTTGGCAGTTGAGCGACGTTTCTAATAGGCGTTCACAGCAATCCTTCAGGAGGGCGTGGTCCATCATACCATATCAGAATAGAAGAAATGATCAGGATCTCATCCTCTGTGAAAACCAAAACAAGAAACTCCTTTCCAAAGTATTATGTCCTTAGATCCAAATTCCAAAGTCAAGGCATTTTCACAATATCTATGTTGGGTTAGTTTAGCAGCATTTATAGACAAATATCTTTTAGCAGCTCTTGCTCCTTCCTCAGCATTCAAACAATTCAAACAGAGCATAATAGCATACAGTATCAACATTCTCTGTGTATTTTCCATCTTTGTACAGCTTTGTTTTAACCTCTATTTCGTTTATTTTTACTTTTTCACTTTTTGAGCGTATATCTTTGACCTGGAATAGCTCTGTAGACCAGGCTGTTCTTGAACTCTCAGAGATCCTCCTGTCTCTGCCTCCCAGGCATTGGGATTAAAGGTGTATGCTACTATACCTCGGACTCACAGAGATCTGTTTGTCTCTGCCTTCTAGGCATTGGGATTAAAGGCGTGTGCTACCACACCTTGAAGTCACAGAGGTCAATCTCCCTCTGCCTTCCAAGTGTTGGGATTAAAGGTGTGTCCTACCACACTGAACTACTTTCTTACTTCCTTATTTTTGTTTTTTACTTTAAAAACTTTAACTTTTAGTCTGCATATATTTTTAACACTGTAAATCATTTAAAAATTTTCTTTGTCTTTGAATCTCTCTTTACTGTATCTCTCTCTGTTTTTCTGACCACATGAGTCTTTAATTTAGCAAGCAATATCAGTAGGACTAAAGGCGTGGCTTTGCCAGCTAGATCCAGTCCATTCCTTAGCTTTCCAGCCTTGTGGCTGAGGTACCGGCCAGGGCCGCGTTCAGTGCCACAAGTCTACAGTGTTTCAAGGTCCCTGCCAGCCAGCGAGCTACAACATTCAACTCTCAAGTCCTCTCTCTGTAGCCGGCCCTCCTGCCTCAAACAGTCAGAGTTGCCCTGGCAGGATGGCCCAGAAAGCCAGCATTTTTAAACGGCGCAGCTTTTTTCCTGCTACGGCTGAAAACCGAAAAGCATGACTTCAACTTTTCATCAACAATGTTTAAGTGTTTCCTGGCAGGACCGCTTAAAAGAGCTGCAAGGCTTTGCAGCTAAAGCTGATTCAGGAAGCCTCTCTTAGCTGAGAGCAGCCCCGAGAAACTGCTGCTACCAAGAAAACATGCTTTACTCTTTCCCAAGCTTTCTCAGACTTTTTGTGGATTCAGTTGTCCACACGTTGGGCAGCCATCTGTAGTAAGAGGGAGCAGCGCGGCTGTGACCCTATACCCGACCGCCCGCATGGCATAGCTTAAGCCCCGAAATAATTACACGGAAACTGTCTTCATTTAAACAATGCTTGGCCCATTATTTCTAGTCTCTTCTTGGTTAACTCTCGCACCTGGACTAGCCCATTTCTTATAAAGTGTGTTGCACCCCAAGGTGCGCTTACCGGGAAGATTCTAGCCTACATCCATCTTGAGTTGGAGCTTCATCGCGTGCGTGCCTCAGAGAGCTGGGCCATCCTGTCTGCCCGCTAGACAGGAGGCTGCTGTCTCTGAGCGGAGCTGCGTGCATTCTCTGAGCTCACTTCCTCTTCCTGTCCACATACTATTCTGTTTACTCCACCCACCTATGTTCTAACCTATAGGACCAGCCAAGCAGTGTCTTTATTTTAACCAATGAAATCAACAGATTGATAAACAGATTGATATATGACACTCCCAC